>VYZP01011554.1:55302-71486 GCA_013400635.1 Hypocryptadius cinnamomeus | reverse complement strand
AAAAAAAAAGAAAAGAAAAAAAAAAAAAAAAAAAAGAAAAAAAGAGAAAAAATCAAAATTAAAAAAAACCTGCAGTTAAAAAAAAAGAAGAAAAGTACTAGAATTGGGATAGCCCCCACTCAAAAAAAAAAAAAAAGAAAAAAGAAAAAAAAAGATAAAAAATCAAAATTAAAAAAAACCTGTAGTTAAAAAAAAAGAAGAAAAGTACTGGAATTGGGATAGCCCCCACTCAAAAAAAAAAAAAAATCGCCAAAAAAAATGTTTCTCAGAGATTGACCCTTGCTGGGTAGATATATAGAGAGAATTTTTTGAAAAGGGGTAGCCGAAACTGTGTCTCCTCTTTCCCAGTTCAAGTGGCACTGCTTTGCCCTGGTGCTTTTGGATTGCCAGTGCTCCTGCACCACTTTGCACTCTTCCCCCCTCGCCTGGCACCGGGACTGGAAGGAAGGAAGCCCCCAGTGCAGCTGGGCTGGTGCTGGCTATTACTATTATATATTGCAATGTGAAGATGGCGGAGTCCTGGTTCTCTGGGAGCGCTCTGTCTCTCTATGGCTGGGGCTGCCTCTGTACAATGGGATAAAATTCAAGTTCAAGTGCGGACGTGACGTTTAATCTGCACTAGAGACAAAAAGACCCAGAGAGTAGGAGCACTGGGGGCGACTAGCGGTGGCTTTTTAACATTGTACCCTGCAAGAGAACAAGAAACGCCACTCGCACACACCGCACACACCGCACACGCACACGCACACACACCGCACACACACCAACTACGGCACACGCAGGGCTCGCCGCCGCTCCGGGCTTTGTGCGGTGCCGCTCTCAGTACGCGGAGCGCCGGCGGCCAGGGAAAGAGAAGGGGGAAGGAATAAATCCGCATCCTCACGCACGGCCAAACTTCCCCGAGCNGCTGCCCGCCCGTGCCGCCGCCTCGCCGCTGCTCATCGCGGCCGCCGCTCTCCGCCGCCCGGGCTCGGCGCTGGGTCGTGCTCCCTCCGTCCGTGCCCAGGAACGGAGGCTCCCCAGGGGTCGCGGGCTGCTCTTCCTTCCCTCCAGGCGCCGCCGCGGCTCCTCGGCGGCGAGCGCGTTCCCCCTGCATTTCTTTCAAACAGTTTTACAACAACACAAATATCTGTGTGGGCTGGGGAAAGGGATTTTTTCCCCCTCCTCTCTCCCTACCCGAAGTGCGATGGTAGCGGGACACGCGCGCACACCCGATCCGCACACGCACACACGCTCCGACCTTCTCCCACCCCCCAACCCCCCTTCCCTTAAAATCCTGGCAGAGACTATTTTTCCTTGGAGAAATTAAGTCTCAGCCTCGAACGGAGAGACGCCGAGTTCCCAGGAACTGCATCCCAGTGCACTTGTCCTTCTATTTCACACGCAGGTAAATGCCCACAACTGCGTGCGTTTCTAACTTGGAAGATTCTTGGAAACCAACTTTTTCCCCTCTACCTCCGCTCTCCCGGCCCATCTCCTGAGATTGTTTCTCTCTCTTCCTCCTCCCCCGATAAGTAAACAGTTCGGTGCAAACAGCTTTTCAGCACCAGGTCTGGCCAGGGCGAGAGGAACGGTGAGAGGGGAGGCCTGGGGGCTCGGAGGCAGATGGAGCAGAAAACCAAGGAACCAGCCTGTACCCGGAACCCACTTGGAGACCCGCGCCGCACTCGTGTCATTTACTTTCCACGTTAAATGAGTGATTTTCGCATTAAATCGCATGAGAGTCTTGAGGGGACCAGAATTCATCTCGGTGCCCTTAATCAGCTTTGAGGAGAATTTGGCTAAACAGCATCGCTCTCGCCTCCTCCAGCAAATCTGCCTCTCCCTCCCCACGCCCGCCCGCCCGCTCACAGCTCGCGTTCCGGCGCTGCCAGACCCCGCAGCCCGGCCCGGCGAGTGTCGAGGGCGGCGGGCACCCCAGCCCCGGCCGGTGGGCGCCGGGCCAGCCTGGCACTGCCCTCCGTGCCCGCGCCCGGCCCTCCGCCTCTACTAACGCTCGCAAACACGTCCAAGACCATTAACGGCGCTTAAACTGCTGCGATTGTTCCCTCTGTGCGTTTGGTTTGTTCTGCGGGGTCCTGCAAAGGAAAATGACCGTGGTGATGGCAGGGGCCCCGCCGATGGGCGGGGAGGGACAGGTCCACGACCCCGGGGCCCCGAGGGGGAGCCCCCACTCCTGCCCTGCGGGGCAGCCGTGTCCGAGTCGGGGTAAAGGATGCGGCACCATCGCGGGGAGCTGGAGGGGAGAAGAGGCTCCCCTGGCTGACCTCCGCCCCCGCGGGAAGGAGCACGGGCCGATCGGCGGGGATGGAGCTGCCCGCACAGCTCTGCCCGCTCTGATGCCGCTCTGCTCGCGGCTGGCGGGGCCGACAGGCTTTGTGTGGCTGTGCTGCTGCCCGTCCCCAGGCCACGCCGCGGGGCTGCGGCCGCAGCGACGGGGCCCTTGTGGGGTGCAAAGTCCGGCCGCCGGCGGCCGCCGCCGTTCTTCGGCGAGCTGCAGGAAGCTGCACCCCTTGGGAGCGCGGCTTATCGGGAAGTTACTGGGCATCATCTGTTGATTAACCAGTGTCTTCCAGTGGGCACCGAGAGCAGGAGATAAGGGCCGGCAATGATTGACCAGGCGGACTCCCCGGCTGCCCGGGGCAGCGGGGCCGCCGCAATTCCCCTCCCGTCTCTCTGGCAAGGCTTCGGGGGTTGACCCCCAGCCTGCTTCCTCCTCCTCCTCCTCCGAAAATACATCCCAATAGAGGAAAAAAAAAATTCCAAAGTGATTTCTCAGTCTTCTCTTTCCTCCCCTGTCTGGCACTTGTGATCATTAGCACTGAAAGCTGTTAATGTCTTGTCTCACAGCTCCCCCTTTAGTCTCTCTGCTCTCCCTGTCTCGCGTTCAAAGCCAGATCAATAGCAGGCTCTTTCTAACCTTGACCTATCCCTCGACCTGCCTCCATCTGCAGCTGGCCCCGCGCTTCTGTCTCTTCCCCACCCGCCGCAGCAGCCCCTTGAGAGGGCCCAGCGTCCCCGGGGGCTGCCCGGGCGGCCGCGGCCCCGGCATCGCCCCGCTTTGTCCCGAGATGCGCGGCCGTGCTGGGCGCCCGCCGCCGGCACAGGGGCTGAGCCCCCGCAGCCTCCGCTCCGCTGTCCTGGGCATGGGGCCGAGCTCCGGCCTCCGCCACCGGCCTGCAAACCTGGGACGGCAGCTCCCCACGACAACAACAAAACACCCAACCCCCCACAAAAATATGTATAAAAGAAAGGAAAAAAGGCCAAGTAAAATAGGAGCACAATCTGCAAGAAGACAAGCTTTTTGCTAGCTTTAAAAGTACTATGGTCCCTTGTTTTAAATTAGGGGAGAGAAAGCACTCTCTTGCATTAAATATCTTGTATTAAGATAATATTTTCTGTTTTCATAATATGTAAGAGATTTGAGGAGTTTTCATAGAGAAACACCATCCTTATAGGGAAAAACAAGCTAATCTGATGTCAAATATTCCATTTTATCCTATATACAGCAAGGCATGCTGAGTTGAGAACTCTCAGCACAGAAGCTTATCTTCTAGGTTTCTCTTTCTTTTTCCTTTTCTTTTTTTTTTTTTTATTGTGCAATGTCTTTAGCTAAAATTTGGCCCGAATACAGATGCATAAATAACATCAGCATCAGTGTAAAGGGGAAGTCCCAATATCCTCATGGAGGATAATCTTGATGTGCCACTTGGACATATTTTGAATGCATTCCCACTTTCTCTCCATTTGGTCAAGCAACTTTTCAGTGGAAGAAAAATTGTAGCTGCAGATTCTGTGTGATGTCATTTTGGTTTCTGCTCAGTCTTTAATGTAAAAGCTTATGCTAAGTTAGAAGTAAATTGTTTTTGATACAGGTGTGGAAGTTGGGGCGGGGGGAGAGAAGAAAGGGAAGGAGGGAAGGAGGGAAGGAAGGAGGGAAGGAGGGAAGGAAGGAAGGAGGGAAGGAAGGAAGGAAGGAAGGAAGGAAGTTTGAGACAATCTTGCATAAATGAGGCTGCTGTCCTCATTCTTTAAATGTTGCTGCTTGGGAGGGGAAAAAAAGAGAAAATAAACACAGGGCATTGATCTGTTCAGCTTAGTTAGCCGCTCCACCTTGTGAAACGGCACAGAAACACAGGATCTAACCAGATCATATTTACATACATATTAATAAAGCTCCCGAGGTGGCAGTTCAGCCTTCACATACAGAGCAAGGATCTCCGCGAGTTCTCATTTTAGACTCATAAAAACAGATAAAAAGAGGTCTTTTGGGCTTCCCTGAATATTTTTCTGCAGTGGTTTTATATCATTTCTGAAAATTACATAGTTAAGTGGCATCAAATTTCTGGGTGATATAATAACTCAAAATGTGTAATTTTTTTTTATCAAATCACTTTGCAGCCATAAACAGAGCTTCAGAACCTCAATTAGAGGAATGATTTGGTGGGGTTTTCATTTATGGCAACCAGTAAAATTGTTCTTGTTATCTATTCAAATATATATAAATTGCAACATTTATTCACTTGATTTTCTTTTCCATGACACTGGTGTATTTGAGAGTGCAGTGAAATGAAGGCTTAAAAGGATAATGTATTATCCCCTGCCCCACTCCCAAGACTTTTTGAAGTGAGGCAAAAGGGATGAAGATTTTGCTGTGTTTTCAAGATATTTGGTGTCCCCATATTTTTGGTGGTTGTGACTTGCTGATGTTTCTAGGAGTGAATTTAGAAAATGAGATTTTTCTCAACATTTACATTCTAAACCTTCCTTAGAGTCTCTTCGTCAGTCAGTGGTCTGTGAGTTCTTTTGCTGAGTTTTTTTGGTGTTTTTTTTTCAATTCACACAGAGTCCCTCATTTTTCTAACTCTTTCCAAGTGTCAAATGTACTAGATAGCAGTCCAAATTCTGGGGCTGAGTCTTCCCCTGCACCTATTTTCAATAAAAATAAACAAAAGCAAAACAATACCACTTCTCAAAAAAAAAAAAAAGGGCAGAAAAGGAAAAAAAACCCCACCAAACCAAACCAAACCAAACACCAAATAAAAAACCCTCATGGAACCAGCAAGCCAGAACAGAAGAAAAACACTATTTTAATTTTGAGGCTTTTTTAAAATCAGATAAAATGCAAGATCAGTCCATGTTTTCCTTCTTTTAAGCTTCAGACTTTCTAACAGTAGATATTCAGTTGTGTCTCCACTGAAATCACTTGCAGGACTTTGGGGACTGCAGGGAGAGCCAAGCCTGCCCTCACATTTGTAACTTGAGGGTCCTTCTAAAAGACAACAATTCTTTCCAGCACCTTCTGTCATCCTGCAAAGGACTCCCTTCACCTGTGTGCACATGCTGACAGGCAAAGATAGAGGGGAACATGCTTTACAAGCATCCAACACAAAAAGGAGTCAAGCATTCCTTCTGCTATAAGTACTCCATCCCACTATGAATGCCATTTGTGCATCCACACAGCACCCGCTTTAGGACAAAAAAATATTTGAAGGAAGATGGGCAAAACCCGCTGTTGCTGGGGAGGCTTTTTTAAAAAAACTGGCACATCATTTCTAACAATTTCAATCCAAGGATTGTTTTTGCCTTTGGAAAACAAATGCCATCATTTCTTGGTGCAGTAAGCTGAGTTTTGTGAAGCAACACTAAATTCATCCAAAAAAAAAACATCCCTGAAAACCCCCTGAAAACAACAGAACTTGAGGGCTATTTTTGTCTGAAGAAGTACTTTTAAAACTTGGTCCATTATGGAAATACATAACATAGTCTTGCATGAGAGATTCATGTGTAAGTTGTCTGGCATGTGATGGGGACAAAGAACCCCTCTTCCTTCCACAGGTATTCCTCAGAACTTACACAAGCTGAAATTTGGTACAGCTCTCCTCTGTCTTCAAGTGCAAGTTTCAGCCAATTTCTTCTCTTTTCCCTTCTCAGATAATTTTGAGAGGATTTGAAATCTTTACATTGTTTAAAATAACAAAGGCCTCTAAGCTCTGAATGTTACAATGAAATCTTCAGCTTGAACTAATGACAGAAACATTCCAGCCTGTCTCTTGTGAATCATGAAAATCTGAGTCTGAACATCAGAAGAGAACAGCAACCCATTCATTCTTCTTCTTTTCCCCTATACCTTCGTCCTACCTTATTTTATTTAAATTTGGTATATCCATAGTAACAAATCAGCATCGTTGTTATTATTATTTTTACTATTTTAACTTGTGCAACGGAACTCAAACAGGGAAATTCATCAGTTTCTAGGTTCAGTATCAGCCTCTGCAGTTTCATTATTCCTGTTGACAATTACAGATCGCAAAAATGTGGATGCCTGGCCAGGGAGTGCTTGTATATTGCACCCAAATTACACATTCCTGTTCATAAAGAGTGGAGCAAAATATGAATGTTAGCATCTTTGCTTGTGTCTCAGGCAACTACTCACATCTTAATTGAAAATGATCAAGTAACAGTATTCCCTTTGACAAACAAATGACAATGTCTTGCCATGCTTGCTGAGGACAGTTGAGCAGGAAAGCCAGCGCCAACAGCTGGCATTGGCCAGAACACGCTGAGAACACACACATGCTCCAGCACTGGATTGTGTTCCCTTCCAGCTCAGTTCCTTCAAGGACGCTGCTGCTGCCTCCAGGATCGTGCTTCCCACTCTCCCAGTTGTGATTTCACCTTCTCCCCATGCTGATTTCACCTTTTCCCCATGTGCCTTGCTTCCGGCTTCTGAGCATGAGCTGCAGGTCAGTGCCACAAGGACAGATCAGTTCTTCCCCTCACCTCCACTGCTGCTTTGAAAGGTAATTTAGGATGATCAGGCCACCTCAGTGCTGGGTGGACCAGAGGTTTGATAGCACCCTAGTCAAAGGCCACCGAGAAGCAGAGCATGTACAGAGCAGCAAATGAAATCATCTCTGAGCCAACTGTTCCACCTGGACCCCACTACAAATTACTGTTTTCAATTACCACCTGTGTACTCCTTCCCATGCAACTTATTGATGTAAAATTACAACAACACTGGTATAAATAAGTTATGCTGTTGTTGTAAAATGGAAGAAATTTTGTTGTAGCAATTATGTTCAGCAAGATGACAAAATAAATTTCCAGTGCTGTGCTTGCAGTAACCTGGGGAATTTAAACCTCATAATTTCCATTCATTTCAGATAATTTGGAGTAATTTCTATATGTAATAACTTTGTAATGAAAAACACAGCGGTACTGAAGTGATTTCAACTCTTTTTTTTTCCTATGGTATACATGGCACAAAATAAATAATAAAAATAATATTTCTTTTTTGTATGTGTTCGGTAATTCTTTCAGCAAAATCATAAACTAATACCAGGACTAAATCTCTGTCCATGAAATGAAAAATAAATTGAGTTAAAGAAAGTGAAAAAGTATGAAAGGCCTTGGATGTTTTATTGTGACTTTATTAAATTGTATCATCTCTATGCTCTATGGTATCCCCAGGGGTTACTGTGCTGGGGAAGGGCAGAGAGCTAGATAGATACATGTCCCTAGATCAAAAGCAGAGATGGTTGGAGGAAATTCATAAAAAAGTGCTTAATTCAACCCCTTAATTTTTAAAATGGAAACTGGAAGTACCAATAACATAAAAAAAATATGACAGAGGTGTGGTATGGTACAGGACAAAAGGCCCAAGTTGCTTTGGGGCACTGATTTTCATTAATGTATTTGATGGTAAGTTACTTAGAGACTGTAAACATGTGTAATCACAGAATGTGTTCCAATACAAGGGAATAGCATTTAATTAAAGATAAGAAAGAATACTGTACATCACTGAAAAGTTGTATCTCTGTCCTACTTACCATCGCAACACAGGGCTATTATTACACAATAAACAAGAAATCATGTGCTCTGATTTGTAGAAAACAGTGAATTGTTTGGGGAAAATAATAGTGCAATACCAATAATGTTGCTTTTGCATTTATGTCTCCCATGCATCTCCAGGTAGTTTACAAAGTGTGTAATGATTGAAATGCTTGTCCTAGTAATAAGAAAAAGGAGGCATAAAAGGTTTTCCTATAACCTTGAAAGGTCACCCAGCCAAGCTGCAGGACTGAAGCAAAAATGCAAGATTACCAGGTTGAAAAACAGTTCTCTTAACACTTAAAACCCACCTTCCAACAGCACCTCTACCTCTCTTTTTAAACAACAGCAATATGAAAATGTCATGTGATTACTCATGAGCTCTACAAGACAAGGGTCAGCTTGAGTAAATTTCCCCAATGTCATACAGAGATGGTACTCAAGGTTTGCACTTGCACATCCTTGAATTTGCTGGGTGAATGCTCCATGGTCTGTGCTATAACCCTGCCTGAAGATAAAATGGAATGCAAGAGGACTGAAAATTTATGACAGCCCACTGGAGATGTTGTCCTGCGATCTTACAAGAGCAATGCCGCGTAACCAAAACTACTGTCTGCTCAGAGGGGAGGAAGAGAAAAGGTTAGAAAAGTCTAGAAAATACCCTGATTTTGAAGGGACACATCAAGCCACAGAAAAACAATGCACAAATTCTCAATTTGGGGCTTGCCTGATACTGAAACCAATGGTCATTTGGTACACCTAAATAATTCTTGAGACTCTATTGCCAATTTGATCGAGTCAGGATTTGTCATCCAACACTTTATGTCCCAGGTCACCAGGAGATGTGAGTCCAGAGACCATACTCCAGCAGATACTTTGGGCAACTTGGATCTACAACACAAGAGGAAATGTAAAGGAAGCAAAAGTCAGCCACAGTACAACAGCACACAGCAGTTGGCACCAAGGTTTTAAAAATACAGATCCCATCCCCAACCTTCACACTAAAGAAATGGAAATGGAAACAAAGTTCTGAAAGCTAGAAGAAGGTAGAGGTCAACAGCAACATGTAGTGGCAGGGAGCTAAAAAACTCTGATCCCTTCATCAAAAGCAGCCTCAAAAGCAAGGACCAAAATAGAACCCACTTGTGGTCACAAAGTTGAGGGGCTGCATTTGAATAGTGGCTCCTGTGTCTCTGTATCTCTGTGTAATGATGTTGCAGCTACTGAGAAGAGGGAGCTCTGCTGCTGCTCAGAGTCTCCACACCAAAGCCCAGGATTTTTTTGAAATCTATTTTTTAAACATGTATATGTATATATATATATATACACATATATATATGTGTGTATATATATATATATATATATATATACACATATGCTCATTCTGTCTTTTGTGAATTTTCTGATCCCCCTTCAGAATTACAGATAACTGCACTGCCTTCCACTAAATTGCTCAAGAATTCAATAGATACTTTCCCAAGGAATATTTTTTAAGAGAACATGTTCATGCTTATAAGCAAAGCAAACAATCACATACTGAAGTACATAGCTAAATTCTTATGAGTCAGGTTAAGAAAAATCTTTCCAAATGGCAATGACCTTGCATATCAACTGCCATTTGAAGCATGACCCCTCCTCAGCCTTTCCTGAAAGACAAGGTGTCATATATTGAATCTTAGCTGGGACAGGGCACAAGTGGATTCTATTTATTTTACTGAATATATGTAGATGAGATCAGCCTCTAAATTTAGATTAAAAAAAAAAAAGCACTCTTTTTTTTAAAATTAAAATTTTAGTTGAGACACTGAGCTCAAACTAGCTATCCAGAAACAGAAGTATACTGATAGGGGAAAGAAAAGAGATGAAGATAAAAGCAGGTGTCATTTTAAGCATATTAGTAAGTCCTCTTGCTTTTCAGATTATTCATGTGTTTGCAGAACCAGGCCCTTAGACTAAAGTACACCCAAGGCCATGTTTGCCTGTATGCACAGTGATGAGCACACTACCAGCGTTTGCCATGCAAAGGAGCACTTCGAATAAGAATAAAACTATGCCAACAAAATCCCCCTCACCCCATGCGCAAATTAAATTCATGATGAGCAGGCCTGAGGGAGGGAAGCAGCAGTGGAGGCCTGGCATGCCATGTTAAACTGAATCTCCCTTCTGCCTACTCCTCCACCTCTTTCTTTTCCTCCTCCTCGCCATGTGGCATCCTACTCTCCTGCTGCTTGCCTGCTACGCCTCTGCATCCCCTCCTGAAGCACCGCACAGGAGCAGTAGCAGCAGCAGGAGCAGGCTGCCAGTCCTTGCCTAATCATCCCCCACTGTGCCCTCCAGGAAGATCTGCTCACCCCCTCAGGCTCCTGCCCCACCCAACATCACACAACTAGCTGGGGGGAGTCAGGCACTAGCACCAAGCCAGGACACTCGGGCACCTTCTGGACCCACTGCCCTTGAGGACGCAAGTGTCAGGCAGCTGACAGATGTTCTGTCCACTCAGATCCCCCACCAAGGTGGCTGAAGCTGCCACACCTGCAATACTTCAGGCAATCCACAATCTCAAAAGAGCTCCATGAGGCACTCAGACCTACTATCCCCTGTCCTTTGCAACAGCTCACTGGGATATTAAACTGTCCTGTGACTTTTTCAGGATGAAAGCTCACAGACTGACTTTTCAGGATTGGTTTCACTGTGGTTAACACTGAGCTGGTCATTCATGGCCACGGGTGTTGCTTTATCATTCTCTATCAGAGCCACGTAGCTCAGGCAGTTCCTAATGGTGGTGGGTGTTGCTGAACTTTTCCACACTTCCCTTTGACTACAGAGAAAGTCAGAGGAGGAGCTATGGGACTGGAAGAAGGGGAGATGGGGTGCTCTGGACCATAGGTACAGGCCAGCAGCACCTGTGACAATATTTTTACCACTGACAAACCAAGCCTTATCTCTGAACCAAAGTACAGCATATCTGTTGCTGCAGGCTGGAAATTGTTCTGAGGTGACCAACCCATGCAAATCAATTTACAGTTTCAGCATAACACATTCTGATGAAATTATAAGGATATAAAATATGAATACAGCAAAACCATTCAACCTAAGAGCCTCTGTGTACATCAGCTTTCTACAGACAAAATCTGCAGATACTCTCATGCCTGTATACACAGCCTTCTGGTGTTTGCAGAAGGACTTTCAAACCCACTGAGGAGGGCTGGGCATGTCTGTGGGTTCTGCATAGGCAGCTTCTGCCTGTTGGCAGCCACGGCAGGCAAGCACTGCTCTTCCCATCTCGAGGCTGGACACTCCTACTAGAGATGCAGGGTTTGCCAGCTCAGACACACACTCTTCCTGACCCAAACTGCTGAGATGTGAGACCGTACAAACTCAGCATAGCAGAGAGTTGGAAATCTCTTCACTGTGTGATGTGAACTTGCCCTGGAAGTTGTAGTCACAGCCTTGCTACTGTTTCATTGCTGCCACCTTCAGATTTTATTAAGATTTGGAATTTTTTTGGGAAAAAAAAGAGTTCACATTAAAAAAAGAGCTTTTCCTAACTGCAGTGTGGAAAAGAAAAGAAAATTTAAATGTGCCAAAACTCCAAACTGTGCCAACCAAAAGGCTTAGCATTCCGGGGGGGAGGGCAGGGAAAAGGACACTTTGCTAAGCACAATAAAAGGAACTAAACCAGCAAATGCTTCTTCAGTCACATGCAGAGTGCTTAGTCTTACCTCATGATTCCAGAGTGCCTGTGGTTACTGTCTTGCTCTTTATCATCTTGGGCTTCCTCTGCTTTTGAGAGCATGAACCCTGAAATAATTCCCAGCTGGCCAGCACCCACCAAGGCATAAATCTGCAGAGTCGGGGGTCTCTGGTTGACCAAAAACTCATCTTCTGGGGCACAGCAGTTCCGAGCACAGGAAAAGCCTTATGGGTTATGTGAGAAGTAAAGCTTCGGCCATACTCTTCTCACCTTTGAGAAGTCAGTGGATGAGGTTCAGTGCAGGAAACCAGGTGGGAGGCCCACAGCTGGCCTGGCCCAGCCTGGCATTGACCTTGTGTCGGCTTCTCTGGCCACTTGCACTGCTTGGTGCTGTGCAAAATGTCTGCTGCTCTCTGATACAGAGTACATGCACTTGTGTGCTGCTGACTACTTCTTGAATGTAGTCACACATCACAGTCATATTCCTGTGTGCTTGAGGTCTTCATTTTTATGATGAATATGTTGATATGTTTGGATTCCCCAAGAGGCTCATTTTGTGGCCATTTGGGACATTTAGTATTCAAATTGTATGTCACTGGGACATGTGCAATTCAAACCTTTCAACTCTGCCCATTGCTCTGCAGCACCTGGATTACTTGGTTTGAAGGCTGGAGGCCACTTGCATAATGCAGGCACCAGAACCTCACCCAGGCTTTCCAGCAACCAAACCCACAGCTCTTGTCTGAAATGTAGAAAGCTGCCCCATCTTGACTTAAGGACAAGTCCAAAACCACCAGAAGTGAATTGTTTCAATGAGGTACTGCAGCCCTTGTTAAAAACTAATGCATCTTATTGCCAGTCTGAATTTGTCCACTTTCATCTTCCAACCCACTGATCTGTGCTAGGACAGAGAACTGAATCCTTTTCCCAATACTGGTCATTCCCAATTTCTGGTCACAAAATTCCTGAACTTTGTCATCAACAAATCAGTTGTGGTGCCTCAATAAAACATGAAGCATTCAGAATCCAAATCACCTCCTTACCTCTTTTCTAAGCCTTTCTCAGCTCTCACAAAATTACACAAGACTTCCTTTACAGTGCTAAAAAGAAACAAAGCTGGTGTTCTCACCTCACTTGCAGAGCCAAAGAAATCAGTCATCAGGAACCAAAATAGATTTATTGTGCATAAGAAACCTAGAGAGCTTGTTGTATTTATTTAAATGGACCAGTGAAGGAAAGGCATTCAAAATCCATTGCAGAACCAGAGCTGTGCTATAACCAGTCTGCATCAACGGCAAGTTTACTGAGAAGGATAAAAAGGCTCAACCTCGTCCTTCCTAATTCGCTCTAATCAGTGAGAGATATTCCTGCCACAGGCTAAAGGAATTGCCACATCTCTGCAGAGCCCTCATCTCCTTAGCACTGCTGTCTCCCACCCTGTTGGCTTCACTGTATTTACCCTTGTCCTCCCTCTCCTTTGGTTATCGTCTCCACTCTGTTTCAAACCAGAGATGCCCAGTATTATTCTGTTTTCATTGAAGCAGACATCAACCAGGAACTTGTGTGCTTTGAAGGCTCCTCTGAGGTATTAATTACATTTTTAAGACACAGATATACCTTTCAAAATCCTGCTGGCCAGAGCATGAGGCTGGCACTCATGAGAGGCAGATGCACTTAGTAACTGACACTATCAATGTCAGTATTCATTTTAATAAACTTATCTTCCCCCCCGCCTTAGATTCTAGCTTATTAATATTACTTAGAACAGAATGCAGTACTGTCCCCAGTACACAAGAAAATTATTTGAGCTAAGTGCTTTCTGTGCAGGATTGTCTTCTTGGATCTTGCTTGTACCTTACCAACACAAAAAATCTGCAGTTCCCATTGCACAATATTGTGAAGCATAACTTTTCAAAGAAAATTAAGGCAACTGTATTTTTATCTACAGTTGTTGCACAGATGTCTTATCTCAAGTTGTTCTTCAAAATTTATATTTTTAAAAGAAATACATGTTTAAATATATGTTTTATGCTTTACCTTCTATGTCTTGGAATAAAAATCCAGATGTTCAATGAGACCATATTTTAAAGCTAGGTCATTGGTGCTGCCTTATATCTACTGGATACAATGTCTAGCTTAATATTTCTGCCTATTCCTCTCTTGTTATTCCCCAAAAATTCTCACACAGTCTTTAACACAGGTCAGCTGAGTTATTTTGATAGTGAGAGGCAAGCTTCACATAGGTAAGGTTTTGTTACTCATTTTCATTAAAAGAGGGGCACAGCTGATTCCTCTGAAATTTCTTCTCTCAGCAAGTGATGATTATTGTGTAAGTTATCTTTCTTTTATTGATAATTCTAGCATGCCAGTTACTTTGAAATATATAGATACCTGCATAGGAAGTGTCAGATATTTATACATCCTGATGCCAAACAAAGAGGCAGTCGGTCCCACTGTGATTGCACTTGAGCTCGTGTGGATGGAAGTACTTCAGCTGCAGGACGGCACCAGTGGTTTTAGATTTCAAGCCCATAGTCTGCAAGGAGATGTGTGAAAGCATGTGGCCACATGCCAGATTCTTGGCACAGTAGGCAAACCACAAATTTAGCTAGCTCTTAAAAATACAGGCTGAAGAAATAATTTTTGATGATTATATAAATTAGCAGTGTAAGATCTATTGTAAAGTATATAATGCACTTTCTCAAAAAGGAATTTAGGAGCTTTGGACCTGATCTGTGTCTGTCTGGGACCTTGGGTCCAAAAATGAGTGCCCAAAGCTACCAGATCAGAGTCAAATATTTCATGCACCCTTTACCCTTTACACACAATGTGCAGGAACATGCAGTCAGGAGGTCTCTGATCACAACACAGACTGTGTCTGGGCCAGATTCTCCGGGCGATGTTACCTCTTCTGACATGGCACAGGGAACAGAGCTATGCCCTTTAGTCCTGTGTGAGTCCTGGACGTGGCCCACAGAGCCTGTCTGTCTCCTTGAACAAGCAGAGGGTACAGAGGGTTTGTACTGTGACAGGAGGAAAGCTGTGCACTGCCCCGTGCTCTGCCCTGGGTGGTGATCTTGAATGTCAACTGTTATAAACTCTGAGCAATAACATCTCTTGTTTCACAGATTTATTATCAACAGCCTGTGTTGCCCATTGACCTCAAGGTGGTTTTATTGTACATCACCATGCTGTGGTCACATATCTCCGGGTTACAATGAATTGCTGCTTATCTCTTCTCTCAACGACATCACAGCTTCGTGACCCAGCTGGCTCTGGCCTGCCTGTTGATGTAAGGACAGATGTGGGGCCTGAAGTCTGGTGGCCATGCCCAGTCAGGTGTGTGGACCCCCAAAATCTCTCCTGCTGCTGAAGCCATGCTGTGGGTGTCTAAAAGGCATTCTGCTTTTTAATTCCTTAGGGAGCTGCAGGATTGAAGCAAATGTTTTGTTTCTTTACCTCTCTTGCATCTTTGCCCTTGTCAGGCATTTTCCTTCCAGCCTCTCTTGTTGTTTCCCTGCAGAATTCCCACACTGGCCCCCTCTGTCTGTGTTATTGGTAGGCTGTTCCCTCCTGCTTGCTGCCTTCCTTTGCTGTATTGGTTTGACCTTTCCCTGGGATAGCTAGCTGTTCCCTTGATATCTGGAGGTGTTTCTCTAGGGCTAGATCTCCTCCTTTTATACATTTCTGTAAGAGGGACTCATGTCCTACAGATGATCTTGGTTCCATTTTAGGGAGTGTTTAACATCTCTAGAGTTATAGATTTTGCAGCTCTGTAAGGCAGGTGTCTATCTCAGCTCCTGCTTCTTGAGGTGGGGTAAAAGATACAATATTTCTCCAGAGTCTCATTCTGTCTGCAGGATCATGATTCTAATCAAACACCTTTATCAGCTATTCCAGTGTTTCAGGCATTATTCCTGGCAACAGCATCTCACTTGCTTCTTGTCCTTTAATTCCCAGTGGGACAGTAAAAATCTTTACCTTCATTTTCTCATTTTTATCTCTCATGGTCAGCTCTGCATACAGACTTGGTTCTGGCTTCCCTGCTACCATACAGGGTTGGGTTTTTTTGTCTACCTTCACATCACTTGTTTGCTCTTTTTCTGTCTGTGCTCTATAAACCTGCTTTTTCTTGCTTGCTCTGGGTCGACTACCTGGGTTCATGTGCCACATGCTGTGTGATCCCAGGAGAGGACTGTAGTACTTCTAGGTGTGGCTCTCTATTAAGACAATTTCTTTGTTTATGCAGATATGCCAGAGACACTGGCTTCCTGGTGCTAATAAATACTTCTGTCCTGCAATTCTCGTCTGCCTGTCCTGTTCCCAGTGGTAGGCTAGAATTGTCCAGCCATCATCCATCACAGTACTCTGAGCTGCTGCCAGGTGGGATGGGACATGCAGTAACAGCAGCCCATTTGCTCTCTTGCTCTCTTCTTGAGCACAGTAAGATGTCCAGACCTGTAGCAGCCAGCAGGATATAACTGGGATACAATGGTGGGACTGTCTATGTGCAATGGGCAGGACTTGTGCAGTCCCACACACACAAATGCAGGCCTTGAGCTCTATCACACATGGAATGAAACAGACGTGGCACAATTCAACCTAGCCTAAAATGCTTGCTAAGGATTACTCCACAAAAAAAAAAAAAAAAAAAAAA
>VYZP01011554.1:31264-47167 GCA_013400635.1 Hypocryptadius cinnamomeus | reverse complement strand
TAACTTTCAACCTGCACCTAGGTTGTGACTGAATATATGCCCTCAGGTCTACAGAGAGCAATATACAGCCTTTCCTTTAAAAAATATGTTCTATTGGAAAGCGTTTAGTGTAGTACAAAGCCAGTAACTGGGTGTGTCTGTTGAAACTCTGAGTCATTTCTCAAGTCCACTCCAAAGCCAATTTGAGTCCTAACGGGCAAAGGAGCAGTTAAGCAATTACTGCACACTGCAGTCCACACTGCTGATAAAAGACAAGGGCTCAGGTTGCCACAGCTCAGAGAAATGTCCATCCCCATTTTTGTGTTAATCACCAGGGCTAAGGTTTTAATTCACACCCTTGTCAATTTTGTTGCAATAGGATGTAAAATAAAAGTGGATAAAGATTTGTTTCAGACAATCCAAGTTATAATTATTGGTCAAAAGTCACAACGCCAGACACATTTATTGTTAGTTATCTCAGTAATCTTTAACCTTCCATGGCAAAAGATCGCCAAAGAGAAATACAAAACAAACAAAGGTTGGGCATTAAAACGTGATGACTCAACTGAACCTGCACTAGCCTAAGACTCTATTTTCTCTTCTTTTGTTTTAAATGTCCTTGCAAGATTATAAAGCCAGCTTGACATCTGTATCAGGACACAAGAGTTGTTAACTTCCTAGTAATCTTGTCCATGGAGCATCTGTGGAAGTGTTAGGTTCTCTGAAATTCATGGGTTTTGGCCAATCAAAACCCAAATCATCCCCTACCACCGTGTGATAACTTCACACATTGCTTAAAACTCTGTGTTGAACTGAAGATGTTCATTAAGTCTGTGCATAAATTCCATCCTGTTTGTTAGGTACTGAAAGGGTAGATACTTCAGATACCATGCAAAAAAGCTCTGAAAAAGTGCATATCACTGTACTGAATTCATATGCCACTTGATATTATGTGCATCAGAGCACATAAGGTATGTCCAGAGAGAGATCACTCACCTATTCTTTAAATATGCAAGCGGAATCATGAAATGTCATTGGCACAAACTGAATTAGACAGCACTCTGCCAGCAAGGCAGATGAGCTTGAGTTTAAGGCTCTGAGGAGACCTGGGTTCAAACCTCAGCACTGACTTTCTGTTTGACCACAGGTCAATTAATTGCTCAGATAATCTTTGTAAAGTGATGCGAGACCTTTGAGTGAGGGATCATGTAAGAGCCAGGTGATACACACTTCCATTAATTTCTGGTGTGTCTAAACAAAATGCTGAAAAAATAGAGCTGTGTGAAAACATGATTTCATTTCACAAAGATTAGTTTCAATTTGGTCTGCAAAAGAATTGCACAACCATGTCTTGGTCTGCCTTTTGGGGTTTAAAAAAATCCAGTGTTGGCTCTTATACTGGCCATCAGTAGGATTACTGAGACACTTCTGAAGACATTCAAACTTTTTAATGAACCAAGTCCGTGGCTCACAAATTTGCAGGGAGAGAGAATGTGTGTCAGCTGTTGGGATTTTTTTTGTTGTTTTTGTAGTTATTGTTTGGTTGTTTTGGGGGCTTTGGGTTTTTTTTTCTGGGGGCATGTTGTTTGATGTTGTTGGGATTTGGGTTTTTTCTTGGAAAGAATTGTCTACTTTCACCTGGTTTTAAATTGACACCATGAGAGAGTACTTTTGGCAGGTTTTTTAGTCCAAACCTGTGAGTCCTCCTAGCTCCTGAACAGTGTGGAAATAGTTTTAGAAATTCAGGCAGATTAGAGAGAGAAAGAGAGAAAAGGAGCTCACAAGGGAAAGAAAGAGAGAAATTTCTCAAAGGGCTAGCAAATCTCAGCAACCTTTTGACAAACGTGGTCTGAGTTCCAAGCTTGCAATGAAACCTGAAGCCAGGCAAGTTTCTTGTGATTTGGGGCTCTGCTATGAACATTTTGCACAGCTCTAGCTAAAAGGATCTGTCCTGCTGTGCTGCACTCTGTGCCCTGTGTGCAGTGCATTTGTCACTGTGCAGAACAGAGGAGGGGAGTACAGATCAAAGGCATCAGAGAAAGATGGGCTCAGCAGCATTCGAGGATCAAGGTGCCCCTTAAAGTTTTTCTGGTTTTCTATTTGTTGTTAAATATTTCTATTTGGGGGCATATGAGGGGGGAGATGCAGAGAGAACTCTGCAGCCCTCTAGTTCTGTGTGCTGCTGATCATTTCTGCATGTAGCACACTGAGCCTTGTCAATTAATGCCTTAGCACCCACATAGAAGTACACTTGTGATCTTCATATACAGAAAATCAATCTCATTCCTTTCCAGAAAGCCTTGCCTGCTGGTGCAAACCAGCTCTAGAAGCCCACTTCTAAAATGGTGTTTGTGACACTGCAAAGGAGGGATTTGGATTAATTTCTGTTGCCCTGCTTATGTGCAGAGATCTTCAGGCAATCAGAAACATCACCTGCAAATCTTCCTGACAGTACAATTTTGCCTGTAGCTATGAGGTTCAATCACACACAAGACATCTTCCTTCTAGTCTCACTGCTCTTAGAACGGTGGCGGGCACACTTTCTGTTTGCATTAAGCCAAACACAGACTCAGCATTTGGCATTGTTTGTAAGTCTGTCATTACCTTTGTTCATATTGACATCAAAAGCTTCCTTCACCTGTGTGTCTATGAGCTCAGTGAAGCCTCTCAATCAATCAATCAAACAACCAGGCAATCAATCAACGTACAACTATCTGAAGCTAAATACAACAAGAGAGCATGTCAGGCAGATACCTGGCTTCTAATTAGGGCTAGGTATTATTCTAATTTCTCTGACTTGTTCTGTACTTCATAGGACCTGGGGATGTGTTTTGTCATTAACATGTCAATAAAGCAATACAAATGAGGCTGGAGGGAAATACCAGCTCCCTGCACCACGGTGTCAGCCCCGGTCTCTGATGCATTCTTTTCCTGGGGGTGGGAGGGGGAAATGCACTTTCAGACGTAGTTGATCAAAGAAATATCATCTACAATAGATTTTCTTTTCTTCACTCCAGCGGCTGGGTGGCCCATTGCGATTGATTGAATTTTATGAATTAAGTGAATAAGTGAACACACAATGACAAGGAGGTTGTGCTACAAAAGCTAGGATGCCAGATCCCGCATCCCTTAAGCCAAGGCCATTTGGGAATAACCCCACTGACAGCAATGGAGTTACACCAGATTTTTTCTGAGGCAGCTTAGATCTGGCCTGCCCTGTTTTTTTGATTGCTGTAATTTAGTTTAATTATTTATGCTAACCCTTTGTGCCATACTTTAAATGTGCTATGATATATTTTCTCAAGGTAGAGAAAATTTAGTAATATAGGTCATTACTGCAACATTAACGCTATTAAATCTTTGGAGAAAAGAGATCCCACTGCTGGCAGTGTGAAAATGATGAGGTATGTAGATTAGCACAGAGCAAGATAAAAATATTCAACTGCAAAAGAAGCAGGGGGAAAACAACAATTCCTCTTCACATCTCATGTTATTTGGAAATAGCAAAAGCATCTTATTTCTATTTTCTGTAATATGATATTTGCAAAAGAGAACAAAATAAAAAAAGGAGGAATGTGTAGGAATCCTGGAAATATATGTCTAGAAATAGGAGTGTCCATCACAGCCTTAAGAGCATCCAACTCTTTCACAACAATGTACTTTCCTTCACCCTTGTAAATTTCTCCACTGCACTCATGACAATGAAAAAAAAGAATATGATAAATAATAGCTTTGATGACTGCAGAGCCGGGATAAGCAGAATTATTGTGCTTAGTAAATTATCAATCTCTTTTCTTATGTGGTTGCATAATTCAGATAACTTAAAGGAAGAGCTGTTCTGTTCATGAGATTTAAAGATTGTTTAATGCATGAATGAGCTGCTGCCATCTTCTGACTTTTCTGAGTTCTGCAAATTAAAAAAAAACTCTACTGTAATCCAGTGCCCTGGGGAAAATACTTGTAGTGTTAGAACTTGGAGGCTCCTAGGGCTCCTTTAATAATTTTTAAATATGATTAAGTGCTTCAGGTAACTTTTACAAACATATAAAGAAAGATTAAAATTGGAGTTTGGATATATCAGTGGATTACCATGAAGAGAAGCAAATGAAAACACTTTGCCTGGAAAATGCTCTTTCTGACAAAGTTAGACCCTAATTTGTTCTCTACAGCGCTATGGACAACTCTATAAAACCATTGGGCATTGTCCATGTGTAAATGGGGTGAAAACATGACTTAACCAGCTGAAGGTGATACTGAAATTAGGATGCATTTGACAGTGCAGCTCTAAAGGAAGGCTCATCATTTACTCTGTCTAAAAAAGAAGGAGCAAATTAAATGTCTGGCTGAAAAAAAAGCCTTGAATTTAAGCAATTCAGTTTCAAATTTTTCACATGACTCCTCAGTTTTACAAGAGGCCAAGACGGAATCTCAGTTGTGAGCATCCACAGCCTCAGGGACATTTGAAATGAGGACCCATATTCTGCACTTTGAGTCTTTTTGAATATCAGTGCTCTTTGTGCTGTTATTGTTTTGAGGTTTTCTTGATGCAGTGTTTGCTCAAAGAGGCTGGATATATAATCCTATTCATTTATCAGCCTCAGGGAAATCCAGGGAGATTCTTTTAAGTTTATGGTGAGAAATAAAGACATTATGGGCTACTGTAAGTGAACTGTGACTACTGCCTAGCATATTAATTGCTTCTGGATTGTCTTCTCCTTCCTTATGGACCCTACTCAGGTAGCATTGCCTGAAGAGAGACTTTGTGCTGAGTCTGAAGACTGGCTATTCACATATTTCAGGAAGAGATATGTGGATATGTCTGGGGAGAAAAAAAGGTTTTGAGAAAGAAACTTTAAGTCCAAGATAGGTCATTTTTATCTCCTACCTCTCACTTGTGCTCAGCACCAGCCATTCTGAATGTTTATAGTTTATTTCTGAGATATTTCTGCACTCAGCGCATAGGTCTGGGTATCTGTACACTGATTTTGGTACCTGGTAAAGTGAAGCCCCATCAGACAGAGTCAACCATCACACCATCTCACCCTGGCAGTGGAGGCACTCAGCCAGGGTGAGCACATTCTGTGAGCACTCATCCTGCTCTGGGAAAGAGCCATCTGAAGTTCCCCTGGAGCTCAGCATGCACCCAAAAGGCAAATGCTGTAGATAATTTAATAAATCCAGAAATTCACTGGGACTGTGCCCATAGTCCTAAGGAGCAGATTACACATCAAGAATTGTAGCTTCAAACATTACCTAGTCAGAGAGTTTTCCTTTAATTCCCTCTGTTGGATATACTGCTGTCCTCTTTAATTGTTTCTCTCTGAGGGAAAAGAACAAGTTGACAAAGTATGTTCTGATCTGCAAATCAATAAGAGAGAGTCAGAGCATATAACACATCTCTCTCCCATGTGCTCCTTTCTGCTCCAGCAGCAGCCCAAATCATGTAGAGATGACATGGCTTCTGGGGGTACTCTCTTACCCATCCTGGGGCATATTCTCAGGTGAGATGGGTGGAAATGGAAGAGTCCCTTTGCCGTGTGAATAGATAGGTAGACCAGGATCCAGAGCAGGCACAGGGCAGCAAGTACACAATGCTGCTTCTGTCAGGGGAGGGAGAAACCCCAGATCAGACAGTTCCTCGGAGTGTGGAGCTTTCCATGGTCCCAAACAGAAGTAGCTCCTTGCTCCAACAACATAACAAAGCCCCAAAGCCTCCTGAGATGAATCTCCACACCCAGCAGCATCTGTCCCAGTCAGACCAGACTTGATCCAACATGTCTGTCACCCACTGTACCCTTTGCCCTTCAGTTAAAGAAGAGCAAAGCACCCTTACTTGCGCCTTCGTGCAGGAGGCTGGGAGCCCCTGGAGGCTTGGTGACCTGCCCTCACCCTGGCAGCCTGCACCTTCGTGCCTACACAGTATTTACAGCTCTCCTGTGCCAGCCCCACTGCCAGCTGTGAGAGTGCCAACATGCTGCCTCTCTATTGCCTGTGGAAAGCCACGAGACGAGAAGCCTTCTGCCTGTGTGCTGAACCAGTGTTGGCTTATGAAGTACATCTGGTGTCCAAAGGCCAGCTGTGCTCCATTCCATTCCCAAAGTCTCGAGCTGGTGAATGAAATGAATGAAATGTAAGTGCTGCTTTATGAGCTTCTTTTATGTAGTCACCTCAGGCTGCACAGGTGTGCTAGGAGCTGCTGGGATGGGAGCTGTGTGTACGTGGTTAAGCCATGCAGAGGCTCTTCATCTTGGGAGCACATGACGAGGAGATGAGAGCCTGTTCAGAGACACCACCGACCTGGGCCTTGAGGAGATGTAAGGCTGGAATACTGACCACACCTGGCTGTAAAAATGCTCTCTCCTTAGCCATGGCTAAATTGCAGAGTGGGTAAATATACCTTAAAAATTCACATTCTTTCTATATGTTCCAAAAGAAATTAGCATCTTAGGCTTACTGTGTTGAAGCACTGGCAGCTCTGCCTGAAACACCTGTACCCAGGAGGGATAGCAGGTAATCAGGACATATATTTATGTCTCAGGGATGCCTGCAGATTTTCTGTTCAGCTTTGCTGTTTGCAACAAAGTCTTACAAATACTGTAACATATTTCCAAACTACCTTTGGAAAGGTGTTTCCATGATGTCATAAATCCCAAACCCAAGAATCCTTGAGCAGACTTTTGTGTTATTAGATGATGCTGCTAAGGGATGAAAGTGACAGTTTTTCCATATGCTGGTCCCCCCATTCTTCCACCTTTCTTGTGCTATTAAACTGAAGATGCAAATTTTTTTCATTCTCCCCAGTAACATGCACAGTTGCTGTCATCTCCACAGCTTGAGAAAGTGTCTTCTTGCTTGATGAGCAAAGACCAAATTTCCCTAAGACCCCCATGAAAATTTGTCTCCATTTGCCTGAGAAATTTACTCTTTGTGATACATCCTGCATTCACTGCCTGTGAAAGAAAAAAAATTAGATGGAAAATATGCTAAAAGTTGGTGGGTTTTCCCACCCTCATAACTGTTCCCTGCAAAATGTTTTGAATCATGCCCATTGCATTAATATATTGAGCCTTCCTAAAGAAAGCTGGTGAGATTCTGGTGTTTTGCAGCCCTGGCGTGTGAACATGCAGACTCTGGCCGGTAAAGAGTAAGGAATAGGTGTACAACATTGTGTGTTAAGGGCTTTCATGTTTACTGGGCCTGTTCAGAAGCAGATGCTGCCAAGGAGAGTGCAGTGACTTGCCTAACAATTGCAAGTTCCAGCTTTGTTTTCCTTGTGCTCATCTCCAAGAGTAATTCTGATACAAGGACAAATTCTTTCTCCCACTGAAGAAAACAAAACTTAAATAGCTCTCAAGTTCATTTGTTGTGCCTTCTTATCAAACTCCCATTCCTGTTCACCCAGAGGAAAAAAATTAAATTTCTACTTTCTCTGCTAAGAATGGAGAACGGCTGGTCTTTAATCTTTAACCCAAGAGGGTTAACCCAGCTGCTTTCCAAACACAGCAGAGTCACTGCCACGTCTATCTGCAGCTGCTTGTCCTGAACTGCAGTGCTCAGGCCACTCTGGGTGCTCAGGGTCCTGTTAATGCAGAGTGGGAGTGAGAAGGGTGACAGGGCTGCTCCACTGCACAAACTCTCTGACCCAGCTCCAGACTGACAGAAGTTCCGTGGGGAGAAAGGTCCCTGCCCCACTGTGTTTGCACATAGAGGGAACAGAGACAGAGCATTTTCTTTTAGTGCAGAATTCATTTGGTGACACTTTAGGGATTGCTATGAAGAAATGCTAATTCAGAATTGCCAAAATAATAAAACTGGAAAATGAGGAGACGTTGCACAGCAGGAAATTTTTTAAGTGTTCAATTGCTTATTCTGTTGCCTGAGAAAGTCCTTTACCAAAAGAGAGGTGAACTTACATGTGATTGAATAACCCTGGGTGATGTGTGTGTGTGTGTATATATATATGTGTATGCTATAAATAAATACCTCAAAGATGAGTATGTGTTTCTTTTTCCAGAAGATATTCCACAGTTGATGTCTCTTTTCACAGATCCCACCTACACCATAGTGTCACTCATTTATTTACCTCCATTTGGAATAAATGTATATTCGGAATAAATTCAAACATAACTCGTATTGAAGGTTGTCCAGCAGAAACAGGCTGAATGTTGGTTGTAATTATTTGGATTTAATGACTATAACTACAATTAGTGTATTAAATGCTGTGCAAAGTAGAAGTGAATTCCACACTCTCAAGTACGAAATACTTGACTAGAACTGGCTTGAACCAATGTGGTGCAGATTGGTGTTAGAATAGTGTTGAGTCAAATTTAATTCTTGCCTTTGAAATCCAGAGAAATTCACTCTTACTTTCCTTGGAAGAAAATGCAGAAGTGTATTAAGGTTCTGACTAGTATCTCTCACGGACATTTTGTTCTAGAATAAATTGAACCATCTTTTTACTCAAGGATTTCTTCTTTGTTTGCTGGTACCAGAGAGTTGCATGGTGCCCTGTCAGCAGAGGATCATCTTGCTCTTGGTGGCCTTGGCTCTGTCTCCCATGTCAGCCTCTTTTCAGCCTAGTTTCAGTCTTAGAACACCAAAAGCCAGGGAGCTCAAGGCTCAGAGCTGCCAGCCATTCTTTATCTAGGAGGTTGAAATAATAGTCTGGATTTCTGGGGAGCAGTTTCTTGAGAAAATAGCTGAGGCTTGACATTTCCCTTGATGTTTGTCCAGCAGAAAACTAAAGATCATGGAAGAGAATATATTTTTGATAATCTCTGCACTGCTGTAGGGTTTCATACCAACTCTGTTGTCTTGTCTGGGCATTTAACTAGACTTAAGATGTATATTATAAATTGATTTGTTACAGGATGTGGGGGGAGACTGTAAGCAACTAAGTTGTAGCCTTGGACCAGCCAACTTCCATGTGGTTCTCTGGCTTTTCCTAGAGTTACACAGTCCTCTGGGTGGGCAAAGTGAGCTACTTACTAATGACCCCAAACAGATTGTGAAAAGAAACAATAGGACTAAAATGCTTCATGCACATGCAAAAAAAAAATGAAGACATTAGAAATTGTTCTGTATGTGTTATTGAATGATTCCTCCCCCTCACCTTTCAGTGCACAGGGTAGACAGTAGATGTAAGAGAAAGCCAGTGGTTAAGGTTTTTTTTGTTTGTTTGTGTTTGCTTTCAAACTGGAGTCTAAAATGTTTCTTTAATTAAATCCAAAGGAAAGAAGTTGCATTACTGATTTCCTTTGAGAGGTTTCTGGTTGATGCAAAGGCAGTACAAATCTGTGACCTCTTCAGAGGCTAACTTCAGGCTAACTTCTGTGTTGTCTTCTTATATGGCTGGACACAGACACAAGATATGAAGTAAATATCAAAAAGTTGTGCAGCTCCAGGAGTTCAGGCAAATAGCAACACAAACCACTGGCTAAAATCAGACTTAAATTCAAGCAAATGTAGCAGTGCATTACTGAAACACTCAGCTCTTTCCTGTCTGCCCCATCTTCTGCCACCTACTCTGTCTCTCCCTAAGGACGTCCCCACTCCTTTCCTTGCATTGTCCAACTGTCTTTTAACTATTGTTTTCAGAATCTTTCCTGATCTTGACCAGTACTGGAGGGACAGAATTATAAACTGAGTCTCAGTGCTGGAAAATCACCTGAGAAACAACAGGGCTTCTGACAGCATAAAAAGTAGAAAAAAAATTGATATTTTCAGATTAATTTTGCAGTCCCTGTTGTTGCAGGCCAAAGCTACTTGGACAGCCCACATAGCCATCTGTGTTTCACAGTGCTTACCTGAACTGAACTGTCATTATTTTATTTCAGGCTTATCATTAGCTTTGAACAGAACTTTGTCAGGTCTAGGAAGGGAAGGCAGGGACATAGCTGTTGGCCGAGTCTGTCTTCCAACCACCGTCAACAGAAGGGACGAACCTGTCAGGGGCTGATTTGCCTCAAGGTATCCTGTGGCAGTTATTTGTTAGTCCTGCTACCACTGACCCGCTGACAGTGACTCTGGCTCCTGGTTATGGCCATACAGAAACTGTAAATTGGGGGTTGGAGACTCAGAGACAATGATTATTTTGCAAAGAGACAGCTCACCAAGAATGTGTTTGCACACTTGTGATTTTGCTGTGAAGGCTTTCCTTGCCTGTCATTCCTACAGATGATGAACACCAGTTGTCAATGAATCTCTCAAAGATCTGAAATTAATCTTTCAGAGACCTGCTCTGAGTTCTTCTGTATTAGAAGAGAATTTACAAAGGGATGCATTACAAGAACTTACAGCCAGCAGTGGCTTGCAAGGGATCATGTTTTAAAAGCAAAACTATTGTTTAATGGTGCCAAAATTCATTCATTCTTGCAAAGTCTCAAATCTTCTTCCTGCAGCACGTTCATTCTTAAATATCATACTCCATGCGTGCAGCCAAATTTGGTATTTACATGACGAGCACTGCAAACCAATGCTCCTTAATATAGTTGCAGCCTTGTGATGGGATTATTTCCCTTGTGAAAAAGCAGAATATCAAGTCCATTAAAAGATATGTGAAGTATGGCAGCTACACAGTAGTTTTATAAGACTAAGGGAGAAAATGATGTTTTGCTATGCTGAGTTGAGGCCTTTTCTAATTTTTGACAGTTTACATTTCCAACCTATCTGGTAAAAATCCTCTTTGGTTAGCACCACTGGAGCAAATTCAACTTTCAGCAATGTGGGTGTAGATTTGGAGTAATTCCATTCTGAATGGCAGAGCTACTTCAGATGTGCTCTAGTCCCACTGTTACACAGGTGACATTATGGAAAAAGGCTGAGAGAAATCCAGCTCATGGAATTATTATTACCAATTACTTGACCATCACATGTGTTTACCCCCAGTGGAATTACAACTGGTGAAGTGAGGGACATATCCTATGAGAAGAAAGACTATTTCAGACTTGTCTTGTAAGAAGCAATCTGAAACAGAGAACAGAGACCTTGCTCAGAAAAGAACAACGCTGTGTCTAGCAGAGGATTATCCACAGGTCCCACTCTGGCTGCTGGGGAACTGGGGCACAGAGACAGAAATTGCTGCAGGGCACTGGGAGGCCACAAGCAGAGGGAGAACCAGACTCTGGTTGGGAGTAGGAGACAGGTGCATGGGCTGTATTGGGAGGAAGCACTGAGGTAAAGAAAGGTGTGTACAAAACAACAAGTTGGGCTTTTAGACAGTATTGGGCAAACCCTGTGCAGGATGGGAAGAGTGTATGTGTGTATGGATCAAGAAGTTACTGTTTCATGCCAAGTTTCAGGCTGCCATTAAGCCAAGTTTCTATTCTTCTTTCACCCCTCTCCCAAGACAGATTAACAAGAGGGTGATGCAACTTCACACTGGCCAGGGCTGGGTTCTGCAAGCCCATCCATCACAGCAGCCACTGGCTGCCACAGGAAGCCATAAAGGCAGCATGACTGTGTTTTAGGGAGGCGAGGAGAGATGCTTATCGGGAAGGCAGCCAAGGCCAGCTGCCCCATGACAGGTGTCCCCATCTTCCCCGTTCCTTTCCTTCCCTTGCTATGTATCTGCTTATCAGTCAAGCTGTGATTTTGCCTTCACAGGCATGGCTGGAGTGGGATGTTGCTGGGGATGCCCTCCCCAGCTTCTGGTAGCTGCCTCTCATTACTGCCATGTTGCTAAGTCTTTCGTGACTTTTGTCCAAGCCCAGCAGCTGGATTTTGGCAGCCTTCCAGGCACTTCCACTAATGTGACTCAAAGTTACTGTAGGTTTTCTCAGGAGTTTCAGGTTGCTGCCAGACTCTTAGGGCTGCTGGCTTTTGCTGGCTCCCCTTCTCCAAGGCTTTAGCTTTAATTCTGGATAGTTTACATCTCTGGAGTCGTTAGCTGTGGGACCTGTGTGCTTCTCCCTGATTATGTATCACTCCAACATTTCATCAGAGCGAGGCGCAGCTCTGGTGATGTATGACATGGGAGCATCATCAGTCAGCCGGCGCAATAATGATGCATTAGCGTAATATGCCTTCAGGATGGAGTTGTACTGATGATGTATTTTCAAAAAGATGGAGTCCCAGAGAAAAGAAACAGTCTGAAGCTAATTCAGTATGAACATGGCCACCGAGAGCACACGGTGTGCAGATGATTGGGACAAGAAAGATGACTTTACATTACCCACTCTGACCCTGATCCTTTCTTTTTCTCCTTTAATCTTTCTTCTTTGTCCCCTCCTCACTTCTCTCCTCCACCAGCACTTTTCCCCTCTTACTCTTTGTTCCTTTCTCTTCTTTCTTTTTATTTTTTTTTTCTGTTTGGGGTTTTTTTTTCACACTGGTGACTCTCATGGCCACTGGCTTTATTCATATATTCCTGTCTCTCACAGTCTGACCTTGTGTCATGCTGTATAACTTAATATTATCCCACTAGAAACTTTTTCCCCTCTCTGAGTGAGATAATATTAAGGTGACCTGTAAGTGCAATAGATAAAAATCTCCAGGCCATCTAGGCAGTGACATTAAAAATCATCACAACCCTTAAGTGATGGAGGGGGTGAAATCTTATGGGATCTTTTCTTGGCAAAGGCAGCAAATGTGGGCTGAGGAGTGGCTACCCCTGGGATTTCTCATAGCCTTCAGCTTCTGGAAGATGAGAAGTGTGTTAACCCATTCACACAGCTAACAATATTAAAACAACAAACAGCACTCAATCAAACCCAGATTGTCATCTTTCATTGGATAAAAAGTAACCTTTCTAATAAACATTTCAACTAATAAAGACTACAAAAGTAATTAGACTATTAGCTTGCTAGCCCCTGACACCCAGACAATAATTTGAAAGTAACTTTCCTGCAGTGTTTAGACCAAGACAATTGAATGACAGGAAGATATTATACCAAGATGAAACATAAATAAAATTGGCTTCAGTCTCGTCTGGAATTCAGGCTATACATGGAACTCAGATAATGCCCTCAGTCTAGTCCTAACATGTTGTTAGCATCCATCTCAAGAATAGATGAATTCTAGGAATTTGATCTTTCAACACTCTCAAATGTATATTCCATGAAATAAAGAATTTGGCAATACCTCATAATACCAAAGAATTTTGTAATAAATATTCACCATGGAAAATATAAAAGACTTTTTGTGCTGTTTGCAGTTATTTACAATTTTTATTTTTACTATAAGTCTTGATTTATTATCATTGGTTTTTATTTAAATTACATTATACTCAGAGAGTTCAATCAAGACACAGCAACCCGTTGTAAAAGGACCAGGGCACATACACTTAAAAAAGCAGTCCTTGCTTGGCCACTTAATCACTACATCCTACACACTGCAGAATTTCTCTTTATGTTTAGAGTGAGTTAAAAATCCTCTGAAAAATGCAGGGGCTTGTAGCCCTGGTGGTTGAAATAATCTGTTTATTCATGTATAACTCAGGCACATCAGTGTGCCTCAGCACTGAGTTGAACTGACACAACAAGTGTTGATTTTCCATGTCTAGTTTGTGGCCTCACTGTTATAAAAGCTACTAAGCAGGTCAGCTGTGGAGACAGGGAGAAAATGGACTGCAGCCCACTCTGCTCATTTCCCATAGCCTGCCATGCTCAGTGCAGTCAGGACCAGGAAGCAGTGACCTGCAAGCTTGATGTAGTTCTGCTCTTGCTGCTCCAAATTCATTTGCAGTTAAATTGTTCAGGAGGGAAACTGTGGTATCTCTGGAACAGAGATCTTGCTTTTCATTTACTTCCAGCATGAACTAATTCATCCTCAGCTCATCCAGATGGAAAACCAGGTCGTTTTATTCCCTTTTTACAGGTAGCGAAATTGAAGCAAATTTAATTGACATATTCTGAGTCATAAAAAGAAGGAAGAGCATGGGTAGCTTAGAAGTAGGAGTCTGCTATTCTAAAGCACCAATTCTGCTTCAGTCCAGGAAAGCCAATTCTGCATTAACTTTTACCTCTTCTGAAATACAACTTCTAAATATCTATTCATCAAGTATCAACATGAATAACATTGCAATTCTTTGATGTTCTTTTCCCATAAATTGCCATGAGTTTCTCTACCAGTATTAGGTCACAAAGGTTTGGCTTGCACAATAAATGCTGCCAGAGACATGATCTCTGCTGCTCTCTAGCACCAAAGCTTTAATTGGCTGGTGAGATTGATTAACATGTGAAGCAAAGCTAAGGTCTTTAATCAATCTTGGAAGTCATTTATTGAGAGTATATGACAAAGCCATAAAGGTTGTTGCAAATGACATATTTTAATATTAAAACCAGAATCTTCTGCCTTTGTAGAGGTTTGAATATGTCTTTTCTCCTGTTTATAATAAATTAAGATTAAAATTAAACAGATACAAAATAAAAGGATGATTTGTGAATGTAAGTCTCTTTATCACTAGTCAGTAATATCCATAGCACTGGAATTCCTTGCCCCAGAATGCCTCAGAGCCCAGCCCAAGGTTGATCCACCCCAGCTAACACCTGCTATCACTCTGCAGTGGTTACTTATCATCATGTCTGATCTTGATGAGAAATTGGGAAACACTATGCACACTGTTCTCATTTCTCTCTTTGTAGAAGTAAGGTTGAATAAAGTATAGGTGGTTACACGAAATGTTGGTCTCAGTGTATAAAGAAGTCATATGCTGAGGGCTGATCCCCTGCTCTGCAAGGCAGAAGGAAGCATTTATCCTGCACAGATAGATTCAGAATGGATCCTCAGGGAAGGTTGGGGGTTGTAAAGATAAACCTGTTCCTAAATCTGAAAGCTCAGCCTGAGCTTACACTTATATGTAAGGAAGGGATATGCCAAGGCATTGCATAAAAATCTGACAGCTTGCTAGCTGGATGAAACAGAAAGAGACACCTCTTGGGTGATCTAACATATAGATAGTTATAATTATGTTTTTCTATTTCTATCCACCTGTCTTGAAATTGAGTAACTATGCTGTTAAATTTGGATTGCAATAAAACCAGTATCCTTTGCACTTACCTTAACATTTCCCTTATGTTCAAAGTGACTGGAAGTCATCCCACTGAGAGGACTTGACAAGCCTCAAAGGAGGATCCTGGACCAACACCTAGAACTACATCATTGGCAGAGCTCTACAAGACTGCTTAGTGATTTGTAGTTTACATCCTCAAGGACACCCAAAAAAGGCATCCATTGCCCCTCTGGGCCCAGGAGTTTCTCCAAAGGATCAGTACAGAAAGAACCAGCCAGAACAGGAATTTACTCCTAGTTATTATTTTTCAAATATTACTCTTTCAGCCTTGCTCTGACTACAGATTTCTTACCACAAAGTTTTTTGTTTGTTCAGCTGCTCTCCAGCTTCTTTTCAGTCACCTCAGGTGAAATGAAAGGCCAGTCACATTCAAGATCAAGCAAAACTGTCATAACAAGGATTTCCAGGGTGGTTCAGAGTAAGCCCAAATTCATCCCCTAATGCAGATAATATGAAACAGGGAGCAGCCAAGTGTGATTTTCACTTATCTCACAAAGATAAAGATATTTAATTCCATAAAATTTGCCATCTACATTGTCAAGGAAAATGAGGCAGAGGGAAATCTGGAAATCTTCGATTTTTCTCCTCTACCACACAAAACAGCAAAGGAAAACCAATTGTCTGAAATACAATTCAAAAAAATTCACTCTAAGGCCAACTTCTTTTTTTTTTTTTTAATTTTTTTTCTTTTTTTTTTTACTGTTGTAGTCATTGGCATGTAGAAGCATGTCCTCAGCACTGAAGCCATGTGCATAAGAAGTGAAGATTTCCATGTGCAATTGAATGATCTGGTACAACAGCAGTTAAGAGAAAGGCTCTGCTGTTGATGGCCAGAAAGATAGTGCTTGGCCTAAGAAGAGTAAAACCCATACATTTTGTTTCTCTGACCAATGTAAAAGCTTCCTAAAAAAAAA
>VYZP01011554.1:19384-31235 GCA_013400635.1 Hypocryptadius cinnamomeus | reverse complement strand
AAAAAAAAAAAAAAAAAAAAAAAAGGATGAGAAAGGCAATGTGCAGTTTTGTTTCTAATGATGGAGTCTGTCCGACCCTTAATGACCTCCTCCCATCTTCGGGCTCTCAGTGCCCTGAAGAGCAACAGATGCGCAGCTGGTAAGGCTAAATCAGGCCTGACAGCACAGCAAGACGGCTGGGGAAAAGGAGAACACTTTTTTCAGATATTAAGTCTGGTATTCTGTCTTTTATTGTGCAGGAGTGTCCTAATGAGGGAAGCGTGCATATAGAAATTAGAGATGGGAAAGGCTATCAGGTCATCTTGTCCATCCTCCTACAATGGGAGAGGTTCTGAAAGAAATATGGCATTAATGTGGGGCCAAAGAACAGAAGAAAAATCAGGAATGAAGTGAAATAAGTTCCAAAAGCATTAGTAGCTGTTATAGGTAACACAAGTTAATAAATAACATTAAGGCAGATGTGAATATTAATTGGCCATTTAGATGGGTGTGCGTGAAGTTATTAATGACAGACAAGTTCTCATATATCCTGTCCATGTCCACAGTAAAAGCCAAAAAGAGTCCTCATTCAATAGGATAATGAGGCAGTCAATGGATGATCCAGCTATTTGACCTGTATTTTTAGAGCATTTAAATAGAATAACTAAAATATGTTAACTACAGCTGGTATCCAGCAAGAGGGAGAGAGAGAGAAAAAGCAAGATGACATGTCTTTGCAGGGAAAAGGGCTGGAAGCATTACTTCAAAGTTTACACTATGCTTAAGAGTGGCAGGAGAGATGGCGGAGAGGTCATATCACACAAAATGCTGCACTCTGAGTACCTCTATCACCACAAAACCTGGTTGCAAATCTCACCATGGAAGAATTATATCCTAATCTAATCCTAAATTCATTTTGCCAGTGTTCACTGCAAGCCAATGCAGCCACCTGTCATGAAACAGGGGGTTGATGGTTGTTTTAGTTTAGATGGGTTGTGGGGTGTGTGCTGGAAACATCCTCAAACCTCTATGACAGTGGTTCTGTCATAAGAATTTGTGACACCTAGAGAGCATTCCACAGATCTGTTCAGCTCTTCTCAAAACCTCTTCTGTACAAAGAATAAAACATAAACCCAAAACTTTGTCATTGCATTGCCTCTACACACAGTCTGTGACTGTAGGTGACCCAGCTTTTGTAGACACACTTCCCATCCTCATGGTCTTGGGAATTCTGTGTGCGGCTCATTTGCAGAGCTGATGCTGCCACAAGCAGATTGAGAGTAACTCCATGATCCCAAAGTGTTCTGCCCCACCAGCCATCCCTGAACATGTTCTCCAAACAGGTGGCAAGACTTCCTTGGCATACACCATGGAGTCTGAGGAGAGCAGGGCAGGATCCACTCCTACAGTCACTGGCACGACTGGGCTTGAGACAGGAAGGCAAATCTCGTGGTGTGTGAAAACAGCCCATGTTTATTGGAAGCAAACAGCATGGATACAAAACTTCTTGTGTGACTGAGGCCAGAAAAAATACACACATGAAAGAAAAGTGGAGATTGTTGGCCACTAGAAGAGACACATAACAGTTTTGTAATGAAAAAAAATTGGTCCTACAGCTTAAGCAGACTGTCTATTCCTTTCTGCATTCAATCTTCTGGATGATGATTGCTTCTCATTCCAGTGTTTAGAAAGGGTTTAGGGGAAAGGAGGGGATTTAATCTCATGACTGACCTTTACAAAGTATTTACATACACAAATATTTAAAACATGCATGGCACCTCTCCTGTTTGCCAATTTGTCTCACTAGGTAAGCCTCTCCCGAAGAGCCATTTGCACACACAGCAGTCCTGATCCCTTCCTGTTTCCACTGGCCTTCCAGTGGGATGTGGGGTCTTCCTGGGATGCTGACTTGCCAGGCTGATGGGGTACTGTCAGCATTGGGGTGTCTGAAGGGAGAGGCCAGTGCAGCCTGAGCACTGGGCCTTATTCTCAGGCGCTGACCACTTGTGAACAAGGAGATGGGAAACTCTCCAAAGAAGGAGTTAAGGAAGATAAATCCCAGGTAATTCCCAAGATGCCAATCTCTATCCATCAGGAGACAAGACCAAAGATATTAAAAATGCATTTTTTAAGAAAGCAATGAATGTCACGTGCCTTCTTGGTGGGGTGTTCCACTATCCCAGAGGTGGCAGGCAAGGGATCAAAAAGCAGTATTCCCAACCTTTTTTTTCCCGGGGATCCAAGCTACCATATTTCCCACCCTCCTGCAAGGGTTAAAAGAAACCTTTTCCGTGCCCCTGACTTTGTCTCCCCCCATCTCTGTTTTCGTGCTTCCCTTGCCGGATCCATTTGCAAATGATATCACTTGTCTGCATATTGTCACTTGCCGCCTGCCCACCCATTTATCAAGTGTCTGCAGCTCGGCACAGGCTTGCCCTGTCCTGCTTGCTCCATTGTTCCTCCTGACCCAGGGGAAGGCGCGTGTGAGCGGGAGGGGAGCGGGAGGGGAGCGGGAGGGGAGCGGGAGGGGAGCGGGAGGGGAGCGGGAGCGCTCCCGCAGCCCCGAGCCGGCCGGGCAGAGCGCGGCGGGGCAGCTGGGAAGGGACAATGACACGAGGAGACTGACAGCTCCCCCTCCCCGGCTGGCATTGACAGATAACCTTGCAGGGACAGCAGCCCTGGGCCTCCCCACAGACATTAGCTGATATAATGGGCTAGACTGGACATGCCATCCTGGGAACGTAGGAGGTAGGGAAATCATCCCGGCTTGGTGGAAATAAACTCCGCCGTTTACTTTCACAATAGATTTTCCCTCAAACTCATAAACTTGTTTCTCAGTAACCCTAAAGCAAAATGATCATGGAATTTGAGCACAACATTTACCAAGTCCTAATGAATAACATAATTATCACTTTATGCAAATCAAAGCTAATTTGCATATGTGAATATTTAACTATTAAAAACAACACTTTGATCTTGAATAAAAATATGTATATCACATAATCATAGCCTTATGGAACATGAAAACTATCTTTTTTTCCTTTCTTTTTTTTTTAACTGTACAGTTTTGCTGCGCTTGGGTTTGCTGTTTGAACGTTCTCGGCAGGGACTCCGTCTATGGAGCTTCTTCCCCGAGGATGTCCACTGGGGTCTCTCGGTGGCTGTCATCCCAGCTGGGTATATCAGGCCTTTCTCTTCAGGTCACTTCGTCACTGAGCACGGCAGCCTTCCTTCAGTTTGCTTTTTTTCCTTGCCTGGTAGTGTCCGCTTTGGTGGCAGGAGCAAACCCCAGCTCTGCAGCCCAGGTGGGCTGAGTGCTCCTGTGTTACACACCACCCAGAGATGTTGCCAAGAGATGGGTACTTTATACATTAATTACAGAGTAAGGGAAAAAGTCAAACTCTGCTTGCATATTTAAATCAGACCACAGTAATGCAGATTTTTCTCTTAGGGAAAGATTACTAGGGATCACAGAGGAAGCAAGAGTCTTTCACAGGAGATTTCCCCACTGAAAGCTTTGAGCCTGGTTCACAGAATAGCCTTGTGAAGGAACACTTGGAGCCAATGATCTAGAAGCATCCAAGTGCCCAACACCCACTGGTATCATCTTAAAATTGCTAAGAAGCAGCTCTGAAGGTTCAGGCCATGCACTCTGATATGTTGAATGATAAACCTTCTGTTTTCATATACTGGAGCTATTATCAGCTAGCTATTATCACTTGTTGTCGTCCTTCATTACATTTCACTAATAATAAAAATTAGATTTTAAAAAAACCCCTTCCGCTTTACCAAGTAACTCCTTGTCTGCAAAGTTATCCATATAATAACTTTAACTAAATGCAATTTATATAATTTATTAAACTAAATGAACTAATAATGTGTAACTGGTCACCTAACATTCCCCTACAGGCCATCATTGACTATGGCCCCGGACCAACAATGCTATCTAGAAATCCGTGTACCTAACTGGGGTGGGCAAGGAATATCAGGCCATTGATTGCCCTGTACTTCTATCCGATGGCTTGATGTGTTTCCCTAGGGATGTGAAAGAGTGGCCCCTCCTGGGCTGATGGAGACATCCCTTCCCTGCTCCCCCTCCCAAATCCGGGTTTTCAGTTATTGCCCTGCCCTGCCCTGCCTGCAGTAATCCTCTTTGCTAAGGGAGCCAGACAGGGACACAAAGCATGTCCTTGACACTGGCTTAGTGAGGATGAAGGTGTCCACTTAGGAAAAAAATAAAAATTGGTTCCAGTTCTTAGCTCCAGCACCTGCTTGAGTACTCTGCCCTAAAAAAGTTTTTGCTGGAGCAAGGCTTGCTACCCTTGTCTTTCTCTTATGGTCTCTTATAGGTAATATTGCCTGGGATAAAAAAAAATATTCATGCTCAAATACTTTTTTTTTTAATTTAGCATTTGATAAAAACAGTGTCCTTTTGCAGGACTGTCTGAAGGAGACCCGCTTGAGCACACCCTGAGAATCCATGGGTTCAAATGCTTTATCATCTCTCCAAAAACCGAACTTGGGTCATTCCCATCCTGGCGGAGCACAGTAACCACTGAGCTGTTGCAAAAACTGGGAGTGGTGACGAAGGAAACAGGTGGTAGCACTTGCACCTCTTCTGATATTTTGTAAGCAAAGGCTGCTGTAAAAATTTAACTCCAGGACTGCTTATAGTGCCACGATTCCCAGTTGGACTTCAGTGACTTTAAAGTCTGCGCTGTTTAGAATTTGAGTGTTGGTTTGAACTTTGCAGTTTGGGCTTCAGTCTAGCAAGTGCATATTTTAAACAAAGAAAACATTTGGCAAATAGTTGATTCTGCATGCAGGCAATGTCCCTCTGCTCCACACAATTTATTTTTACAAGGGTCTAAGGGAGACACATTTCTCTAAAAATAAAAGGCATCCACACGAAGCTGAATTATTCCTTTGCAAACACAAACTGATCTTTGCTTGTTTCCAAGCATTCTATCAAATCATAACAACAAAGCAGCACTGTACTCGTTTAGTTAATGAGCCTGTGGCTGTACCAAAATCTTACCCTTTCCAGCCTCAAATACATGCATTGCTCCTATAATGCTTTTGTCCATCAGAATGGACATTGTGACCCACGACCTTGGAAAGGCTACAGCTTATTGATGGCATTTCCTACATGCTGTGTAACATGACAAAGGGCAGCTGATGCAAAGTAAATTATTAGTGAAGAGTAAAATACTACGGATCATAATTATTTTTTTTAACTATTCAACTTCTCTTTACAACGAGTACAGAAAGATGATTTTCTTCAAATCACTGAATATGCATAGCTCAAATTTTAGTGATGTGCAAGAGAGAAAATCCTGTAGATCTGTTGAAGGGACCAAAGAAAACATAATTCACATACTAGCACTAATTTGGTATTTTTAATAGGTTGCTAAAAATCTTCCAGCATGTGGTGGGTTGACCCTGACTGGATGTCAGGTGCCCACCAAAGCCCCTCTGTCACTTCCCTTCTCAGCTTGACAGGGGAGAGAAAATACAAGGAAAGGCTCATGGGTCATGATAAGGAGAGGAAGAGCTAATGGGCAGAACAGATTCAACTTGAAAAAATTAAATTTGTCACCAACCAAATCAGAATAAGATAATGAGAAATAAAACCAAATCTTAAAAAACACCTCCTCCCTACACCTCCCTTCTTCCCAGGTTTAACTTCACTCCCAGATCCTCTTCTTCCTCCCCACCAATGGTGCTAGGGAATGGGGGCAATGGTCAGTTCATCACATGTTGGCTTTGCTGTTTCTTCCTTCTCTGGAGAGGGACTCCTCACACTCTTCCCTTGTTCCACATGAGGTCCCTGCCAGAGGAGACACAATTCTCCAATCTGAATACTTCCCAAGGCCTCTCTTCACAAACTGCTCCAGTGTGGACCACCACCTCGGAGTACAGTCCTTCAGGAACAGAATTTTCCAGCATGGGTCACCAACAGTATCACAGTTCCTGACAGCAAACCTGCTCCAGCATTGTCTCCTCTCTCCCCAGGTTCATAAGTCCTGTCAGGACCCTGCTCCAGTGCAAGCTGTCCATGGGGTCACAGACTCCTTTGGGCATCCTCCTGCTCTGACACTGGGTTCTCCAGGGGCTGCAGGTGATTCTCTGGTCCACACTGGACCTCCATGTGCTGCAGGGACACAGCTGCTTCACCAAGGACTGCACCATGGACTGCAGAGGATCTCACCTCTGATGCCTGGAATACCACCTCCTCCTCCTCCTGCACTGACCTGGGTGTCTGCAGAAGTTTTCCTCTCACACATTCTTAGTCCTTTCTTTGGGTGCAATTTTTTCGCTTTCTCTTAAAAACGTTACCCTCAAGGCATTCACTGTTGCTGATGGGCTCAGCCTTGTCCAGTGTTGGGTCCATCTTGCAGCCCACTGGCATTGCCTCCACTTGACATAGGAGGAGCATCCAGTACCTTCTCAAAGAAGCCACCCCTATAGCCACCCTCATTACTGAAAGCTGGCCACACAAACCCAATAGAGAGAATATTTTGAATAAGCGACTCTTCTGTTTACTTGTCCAACACAAAGAAGCACCCCAGTGCTGCATGCACAGGATCACTCTGCTGGCTGCTCCTCAGGAGGGCAGCCAGAAATGACCGGCAAAAATTTGTGCTTGAACATCTCGATTCAAGACTTGTAGAAAACCAGATGAAAGAGGATGTGAATTGAAAGTGTGTTTGTCACTGCCCCCTTTTTTCCCAAGGTATAGAACAATGAGGCCCAGATGTTATGATTGCAGGAATGCTAAAAATTTCATGAGTTATTCTGCAGGCAAGAAAAGCCACAGAAGGTCAGGCCAAACAGGCTTAGGGTTTGTGTGGGGCAGGAGCTGTTCAGAATGAATCTTTTTAATGTGCAGTATCCATTACCAATTGATGTCAGAGATCCTCTTATAGATGGATCATCTAATGTTTTTTCTTAAAAGGCAGAAAAATATCCATGGCAAACCTTCAACACATGTATTGGAAGGAAAATTCAGAGTTATGGAGATACAATATCTGTTATGACCAGCTAAGAATGGCAAGTTCAAGTTTTATTCTGCTGTCCTTTCCTATGAAAGGATGATTACCAGTATGTACTTAAAAAAAAACAACAAAAAAAAAAGCTGGAAACTATGCTGTGTAAGAAAATTCTTCTGAAACTCTCTATTTCTGGATTTTAAGTGAACTAAACCTGCTTTCATCAGGTAACCTGTTGTCAAGTCAGCAGGTTTGAACAGGCTCAGATCTAACAGTGCATAAGTGTAGCATGTGTTGCTCTGGGTTTCCAGGACAGAACTCCAGTTTAAGCAAAGTTCAAGGTCATACACAAGGCAGAACCATGTGGAGAGTTCGCAAACCACTAGCCTCCAGCAGCTCCCAAACACTGCTGGGTTTGCTCAAAATGACAAAATGATACCCCAGCTGTGGGCATACTACAGTGTCCCAGCTCGAGCAGGAGCTGTGGTTTCTTTGCCAGGAAATTTCCCATATCAGAGGGGTTTCCCACATGAATGAACCTACATGCCAGTGTCTGCAATGGCAGCTGCAGGAGCTTCTGCTGCTCCAGGCCATGTCTGAAACAGAACCCTACCTATGACTCCTACTTTCACCCTTCTTGTGTCCTCCTCAGAAAAGTTTTCTCTCCCTTTCCCCTGATACCCAGAGTAGTTTTGGGAAAATACCAGGCATGCCTGATGGTCTGAGATAAAGATATGCCTGATGGTCTGAGATAAAGATACAAGGGTCAGCAGGATTCTGGCCTCCTCTGGGAGTGGAAACCTGGATGCAGTCCAGGAATTTGATGGCTCTCCTGCACATCCACCACCCACCTCTGCCTTGGCAATCCCACTCACAATGTGGCCACTGACAGCACATCAGCCCCCTATTCCTGAGGGCAGAAGGTCCATACACCCCAGGAATTTCCTGTGTCCTCCACTTTAGTGTCAACACACCTGCAAATGTCCCTCCCTTGGAGCAATGGTTCCCCATCCAGAGCTCCTCTTTCCAGGCCATCCTGCCCTGCTTATTTATCCAGAGTCACTCTCACACCTGTATCGCACATTTCACACCACCCACTGTCAGAAGAAACTACTGACAGAGGAAGACTGACCACAGAGAAGGAGGCAACTGATGTCTTGCTCCCATTCAAAACAAAAGAGTGCAGAAGCAGAGGGCTTTTGTCTTGGCTGTCTGGGCTTGTACACACAGCATCCCCCTGTATCGCCTTTGCATGGCCAAGCTTTGGTAGTGGGGCTGCTACACAGATGGCTTCTGTGAGAAGGTGCCAGAAGCTTCCTCCGTGTCCAGCAGAGCCAATTCCTGGCAGCTCCAAAGATGGACATGCTGCTGTTTGAGGCTGGGCCAATTAGAAATGGTGGTAACACCTCTGTGACCACATATTTAGGAAGAAGAATTAAAAAACAAAGGTATTGTGGTGTTGTAACTGTGACCAGAGGAGAGTGAGGCAGGGAAAGGACTCCTCTCCCTGAGCAGCAGCAGAAACAATGTGTGATGAACTGACCACAACCCCCATTCCCCATCTCCCTGGGCTGCCAGAGGGGAGGAGGTAGAGTAGGGACAAAGGAAGGAGTGGGGAGAAGTTGTTTTTAAGGTTTTGTTTTACTTCTCCTTATCTTGCTCGAATATTGTTCATAATAAATTCAGTTAATATCTCTAATTTGAGTCTGTTTTGCCCATGGTGGTGATGAGTGATCTCTGTCCCTATCTCAGCTCATGAACCCTCTGTTTTATTTTGTCTCCCCTGTCCAGCTGCAGAGAGGCTTTGATGGGTGTCAGGCATCCAGACAGCATCAACCCACAACACTGCCCCGTTTGAGACCAGCCCTGTCTCCTTTCCTGTGGCACTACTGCAACAAGGCTTGGAAACATGCTGTTCTGTGCACCAGCAAAGCCAGACTCTGAATGAAGGAAGGTGAATATTCCCCGTGATAAACACCCTTCTCTGCTTTCAGTACAATCATGTAGCTCCTGCTAATGATGAACATTTCCTGGCCACAGCCCTTGGCAGGACCAGTTTCATTTACTCACATTTCCTGTGATTTCTCTTTAGTTTGTCCATAATTTCATACAGACATTAAGCTTTCTTGCTATATATATCTCAAGTAGAAATCCATTCAACCAGAATTCCCTTAATAAAGGTTAAAAGATTTGCAGTGAAGAAATGTCAAAATACAGTAGCTTATAATTGCCCTCAAATATGCAGTTTTATATATTTACTTCATGGAGAGGAACCTTGGCATATATTTAATTAAAGAAATGGAGCCTGCAGGAGGTCTTGGAACGGAGCTCATTGTAATTTGGTTTGGGATGAATTTTACAATCTACTCTATAGTATTTTTAATCTCCCCAAGCATGAAAAAACTCCAGCTATTTATGTAGAAAATGGCAAGGAAATAAAACATAGAAGCCTTTGGAAGTGGTTTTAAGCATAGCAGGAGAAATTACAGTATTTAATGTCAGAATCTAGACAATTATTACAGAATAAATGGCTCCTCGCAAGAGAAATAAACTTTGAACCAAGACGGTTAATTGATACTTCAACAAAGAAGACATTTTTATGAAACAGAAATTCTGAAACAGACTTTTAGCACTTTTATCAATTAACCAACAATAAAGTTTACAATCAGCACTGGGAAAGCCTACAGTTTGATTCCTGTTGACATCATCTTTTTTTATTAAAGCTAGAAACGTTAACCTGAAGACATGCAGAGCAGGAACCTGAGAAGTAAAGCTCTGGTGAGCTTCCTAACACCAGCTACTGGATCCAGGAGAGAGTGTAGACGAGTGTCACTTAAAAGGTTACTTGGTGGATGTTGTAGAGCCACAGCTCAGTGTGGCAGAAAATGGTGCCATGCCAACCAGAACGTGACAAGACTTGGAGATAACTTTTTTCCACTTTTTGGAAGAGGTGGAAAACCTGTCCTCGTGACGGAAGCGAACAAGGGAAATGCACATATGTAACGCCATGTGTGCCAGGTCCAGGGACATCAGCAGGTGGAGAGAACTTTGAGTCTGAAGACTTGTTCAATCATCAATGAAAATTAGCATCCTTCTGAAGGGAGTTAACACTTTGTCCCAACAAGGACGGGCCTGGGGTATCTATAGGGTGACAGGAACATGCTGCTTTGAGTTGGCTAAGTGAAAAGGGTGATTCTATCCTGTGTCAAATAGTAACACTTTCCTTCTCCTCTTTCTTCTTCCTGAAATGTCAAGGCTAGAGGAAAAGTGACCAGAGTAGTGAAAGCAGTGAAATAAAATGCTAGAAAATAGGACTAATTCTATTTGTCAGATAGGCTCTGGTGTCAGAATCACAGATCTAAAACACAAGCTAACTGTTATTTTTCACTCCTTTATTCCTCTATGCTTATACTTTTTCTCATAGGAAAGTTAGTGGAGTTTACAATGTGTGGTAATGGGGATATTTTCCACTGAAGTAAATGTAATTTAAGTATAACAAGGCAGAATGTAAGTTTCCATGGCAAAACAAAGAATTTGAGAAACATCCCATACAAACCAAACTTATTCTTTAGAAGGAAAAAAACCTTCATGAAACATATTTATTTTTTCCTGGCTGATATCTGAAAAACTTTGTGATCTATAAAGCCAGAGTCATGTACTAGTGGGAGTACAAGTATTATCTCTTACCAGTTCCCCGTGAGTCCCATACACACAGCAGAAAGTGTAAAGTAGGCTGACTTTAACAGCACAAGGACCTCAAACATGTCATTTTAGCCAGAGGGAATTCATTACCAAAGATCTGAGACAAAGAGGATCACAAGGCTTGATTAATTGTACACTTGCTCCAGCCTACTGCTTTCCTCACTGTCCAATGTGTTCATAGTTAAGGTAAAAGGAGATTTCACATCAAAAGAGGAAAAACACACTGGTTTAATACTTAACTTCCACTTACCCCAGTGTATACTGGAATCCTCAGCCCTGGGTTAGAGACACAGGCATCCCAGGATGCCAGGTCTGGTGTAGGGGAGAAAGTAGATCTGATACCTCAGGATGGGATTAGAGAAGCTGGAGAGTAGAAAAAGAAGCTGCCCAAACTGACGGATAAGAAATGTCTACAAGAGGCCATGTGGTGTGCAGTATTTAGTGGTGAAGCAATTAAGCAGAGGCAGCTATAGCTACCACAGGGAGAGCAGGTGGCACCTATCTCCTCTGGGAGTCCCAGCTGTAAATCCTTTCTCGGAGATAAGAAAAAATACTAAAAAACAACTAACAGTTATCTCACCCATATTTTTCCCTTAGCCACATAAGAGGTAGGAAATTGCTTTCAAGTCTTCCTCCTCTCTCCTCGCCCACACATCTGATTAGAAAGCAGATTCAAACCTTGGTCTCCCATTGAGGAGAGTGTCCTCATCACCACCTTCTCAGGTATTTGGGAACAGGACTTCCTTAATAATACTCTGCTGAATCTGATCTACTTTGTCGTAGCTAATTAAACACCTGCATTCAATTATAAAACAAACCTGACTCTCTCACCTTTCTCTGTAAGGCTAAAGGATGAGGATATATGCTCAGAATGTGAGACTCAAGTTTAAATCTCTGCTCCCAAGGAGGTGGGCTCAGACAGCAATGAGGTTTGAAAGGCCTGTTTCCCAGAAAACCTTATGGCATTTCCCACTCCACTGTGCATGTTCAGAGTGTGCCAGGAGGTGACCCCATGTGTTTTACTGCACCACTGTAATATCAGCTGTACATGGAGAATCTAACATAGGTGCTCATGCCAGTGCTCTATTGGTGCTGTCAGTGGATGTCTGATGGGTCACATACCTGCCCAGAAAATCTAGCTGGAGCACAGCTCCTCCTCCTGCTTCACTGCAACAGTG
>VYZP01011554.1:0-10499 GCA_013400635.1 Hypocryptadius cinnamomeus | reverse complement strand
TGGGGGTGGGCTCTCCCCGGAGCCGGGCTCCCCCCGGGCCTGGGCTCCCCCCGGGTCCGGCCTCCCCCCGGGACCGGGCTGCCCCCGGGGCTGGGGCTGGGCTCCCCCCGGGGCCGGGCTGCCCCCGGGGCTGGGGCTGGGCTCTCCCCGGGGCCGGGCTCCCGCCGGGGCCGGGCTCCCGCCGGGCCTGGGCTCCTCCCGTGGCTCGCAGTCCTCCGCAAAGCAAGTAAGGGCAGGCCTGGCTTGGACACCATGGGAAGAAAAGGGACTTTATGCTGGCTTGGAGCAGGGGCTGGCCCCATTTCTTTGCTCTGACAGGGCAGTGGGGGAGGTAGCTTTGCTTAATGGCTCAGCTCATACCTGAAACCACAGCTTCCAAAAAGCCTGGAGCCTCGTGTGCATCCTGTTCCACAGGGTTCCTGTCCCTTGCTCCCCTTCCCACCGCCTCATGCACAGCCACAAACCCCAAAGACCCTTTTTAATAAGGCATCCCTCAGACTACTTTGTGTGCCTAGCCCCCAAACAAAAGCTTTCTGGAGGGATGCACTGCTGAACTCCAGCTCCCTAGGACTGCTCCAGTGATCATGGAACCCCCAGGAGCTGCAAATCACCTCAAAGAGAGGAGGAGAAAGAAGGCCCTTGATGCCTGCTGGGAGCCAGTGCCCCATGGACAGCCGTGGGTGACAGGCCAAGTCCACCTGCAGAAAGGCACAGTCTGTGGGATGCTCTGGTGGGAGGCAAACAGAGCAGACAAGAGGAACGCAGACAGAGATGGCTGGAGGGGCAGGGAGGAAGCTGGAGGGTGGCTGAGGGCAGGAGGGGAGAGGAAAGGCTGGAGGATGAGGCGGAGAGTGGAGAGGGTGATGAGGTATGGGATGATGTGGGAGATGTAATGGAAGGCAGAGCTGGCCAAAGCCTCCAGGCTGGAAACCAGGTGACTGCAGAGGTTCTGGGGGAAGCAGGTGCCTTCACTGCACCTGCAGCACAGCCCCCTGCCAGGGGTAACAGCACCTACCAGCTCCCTGCCAAAGCACTCAGGATCAGTGCAGCCCACGTGTGGAAAGCTGGGCACCACAGGACGGAGATCACACAAGCATTGCTTCATACAGGAGTGCTGACAAGCTGGAAACAGAGATTTTATCTTCTTCTATACCCGATGTGCTGCTGGGACAGCAGGAAGGGGTTATGCTGCTGGTTTCACCAGCACACCAGAGGTCTGAGCTGGTGGCTGAGGGACTCCGGTCCCTGACTGCAGTAGGAATGAGCGATGGTTTACAAAGGCACCTGTGCAGGTCTGTGGCCTTCTCCCTGTGGTCAGGTAGGAGCTGTGGGCAGAGCAGCGTTTTCCCAAGTGTGCTCAGCATGAAAGACAAATATTTCTCTGCCATCATTTTATTGCAAAAGTGATTCTACCAAAAACATGCAGTTCGGGAAGTGATTTCATGAGGAAACAGAGACAAGTATCCAAACCAATCAGAGCTCCAGAGCAGTAGTACAGGATCAAGCACAGGATTTGCCCCAGCTTGACATTATTACTGTGCTTGTAATTAAAAGCCTTTTTTCTTCTGATTGCAAAGATAACCTTCCAAGTGTTGCTGACCATAATCCAAATCAGTTTCATACACTTGAGCCTGCATATACCCTGGAATGACAAATACTTCTGAGAAATTATACCATTCTGTTGTCAACAAAGCATCATTGCTAGTGGCACCCATTCATTGTTTGAGCGTTCAGCTCATGTTTTCTCTGTGCTGCTGCTGGACATACCTTCAGACACCAGTGCTAACCTTTTCAGGGTGGTGCTGGCATTGCCAAGAGAGCTAACAACCCTCAGATATATCATTTGAGATGATTTTACAGGGAGAGAGAAAAGGAGATTAGTCCTCCTCTGTAAAATTTACTTATTAAAATTTCAAAACCCAACATTTTTTCCTACATCACCTTCATTGTTCAGATCCTGTCCTCTCCTCCAAAGCAGCCCATAGCCTACAGAATCTCTCTCTTTGTCACTACAAGTACTGGCATATGTTCCTATAGCTTAAGAAACAGAAAATATTTACAAAGTAAAAGAGAGTTTCTACAATGACATGTTGACATGTGAGGAACCAGGTGGGTTAAATGACTCTCTTGAAGTGCATTAAAAGGATCAGGCCCTGCCATACTTTCTTCCAAAGGCACACTGTCAGACACTGTACCTGCTATGTTGAACATGGCCCATCACTCATTTTTGGGAAAAGCGCAATATCACTGTGTATTGCCTTCAGTATCTCTAAGGAAAGCAGACAGGGACCCACTCTGAGGGGTTCATCAGTAACCACACAAGCAGAGCTGGGGGAGATAACCTTGGCTGTTGTTGGCTCAACAACAGCCAGGACTGGCCCACATCTTTACTCCTGCCCCTGTGCATGGTCTTGCTCTCTGTCAGCTCCTGTTTCCTCCTCTTGTGCCAACCAGCTCCAGGGGAATAGGTCAACCCAATTTCCTAGAACAGAGACATATATTTCTCCTTCTGCACCATGAGTAGCTGCTGCTGCCTATGGGAGTTGTCATCCTTCCTGCACAGGAAAAATACAGTGAATGGAAGAGGCTCAAATCCCATGCAGATTTTAAAAAGAGCTAGTTTCTCATCCAGGAGAGCAGCATGCCAGCCCCATTGTCTCCGATAGCAACCCCAGCTGAAGAAAGCAGAACCTGCAATGCTGTCACAGATTTCACTGCCTTCAACACCTACTGATAAGCCATTAAAAGCTCGATATTCAAATATATCAAACTAAGAAACAGCCCTAGATTGGCTCATGGTTTCAATACACATTAAGAATTTATGCCTGTCAGCCCAAAGTTTGTAGTAAGAGATGTTTCTTAGTGACCTGGGAGTAGGTATGTAAATAGTGAATTAGCGAAATGTCCGGATGACACAGAATTTTTTAGGTTATTCAAGACTATGGGGAGCTATAACATGTTCCAGAAAGACTTGACCAGACAGCATGATGGAAGATGAAATTCAGTGTAGACATGTGCAAGTTAATGCACACTGCAGGAAATAATTTAAGCTTTCATACATGCCAAGGGACTGTGAATTAGTGATGAGAGGCATTATGGTGGACACACAATGCCTTCAATGACGCTGGCTGCACAAAGTACAGCCCAGGTCAGCAAAGGAATGAGGGGAAATTCTGCTCAGGTGAGTGGGGTGAGACTTCCATGGCAGAAAGCTTCTGGGTCAGGCTGGAATATAATTTAAAGGTACCTGTGAATGAGGCAGCTCTGGAATCAATTCTCTCACTTTGCCTCAGCCAGGTCTTTTGGGGCTCTCACATCTTACACTCTGAGAAGGTCAGAATAGTTGTCAAGCCTTGTAAAAGAGCTGGACCTCACTGAATTCTTTTTCCATCCATGAAGTCCTTGAAAAATGATAGATATCCTGACAAAGGTTCAAACTTGGCAATTAAATTCCCATGAGCTGGAATTAGAAAAGGTGTCCCACTTACTTGAATAGATTGCATAAATTGTATTTGGAGGTAGTTTCAACAAGGCAGGTTCCCTGGGTTTTGCTGTGAATGAGCCAAATACACCTTTAACATAAGGCACTCTTGCAGTATTACCAAAACTGAACCCCCTTGGAGTGGGAAAGGGAAGACACTTTTTTGGTTTTGTTGGTTTTTTTTTTTCCTTTGAAACAAAGGACATAAAATGGTATCATAGGGAATGAAAGCCCTATAAATTAATTTATATTATAATTTCTGCAATGCCTTTGTATATAAATGGAAGTTAAGTACATAATTTATGGAGGGTGGTATATGTGAATTGGAGTCTCAAACCCCCTCAAACACACTCACTCAGGCATGATGTGTAGCACACTAACACTCTCAGGCAGTGTGCAGATTGCAATAGTAAAAAAAATCACTCTAATACTGTGTGCTACAATAATAAATGCAGGAATTAGAGGGTTTTACCTCTCTGTAAATAAATTATGCATATGTAGTTTTAAATTAGCCAAATTAAATGATTAAAGACACTCCATTCCTTCATAAACTTGTCTCAGGAGTAAGGAATGCAACATACAAGCAGAGGTCTCTGGTTCCTCTGAGCCTCACTGTTTCATTTGAAGCAATCTTAGATGCACTTTCCTTCCCTCACAGCTTTGCAAGGACAGAAAGGGTTTTATTTTTCTTCAGCTAATTATTTTCAGATAAAAGGCAGTGTTGTAATTAGAAGCACTAGTTTTGTTTGCATTGGGATGCTGCTGGGGCTGGAGAACTACCCTGGCTCCTCAGAAGTCATCCTGCCCACAATGACTGGTTCCAACATTTTCTGCCCCTGATTTTAACCAAGGTTTTTAAATACCCACAGCTCTTCATGACTGGGCTGGCAGTGGAAGTGGACAACACTCCTGAAGTGCAGGTCCGCAGTGCCTTCTCTGCACAGAGTACTGCTGTGCCAGCCTGTCAGGGGGTTTATGATTTGCTGTGGTACGTGGCTCTGTGACTCACACCTGGCTACAAACATCATTTCCCATTTTCCTGTGGGAGGGAGTTTAGGCCATATCTCAGCAGAAACATTTCTCACTCATTCCATGAACTGGCACTGCAGCCTTAAGCCAAAACTCACCTGTCACAAGAAGAAACTGCAGAGATTTCAGGAGTGTTTCTTTCCCAGCATTACCAGTGCTGTCTTACCCCATATTACCAAACAGGGCTTGACTCTACTACGTCCTAGATACCAAATTAGCTCAGTTTTTCCAGGGAAAGTTTGGACAGTATCTGTCACTCTCAAAGCATTTAGCTCAAAATGTCACTTTATAGGTGGAGAAGCCAGCACAGAAAAACAGAGCACCTTTTTTGAGGTCACAGAGTAGAGCAGTGGAAGAGCTGAGATACTTGATTATCACTGTGGGTCCTGCCCTTGGCCAGTACCACCTCCAGACACCATGGTAATTTCATCAGCTGAGCCACTGCAAGATACTGTTTCAGCATCACTCAGCCCCTCCCAAGCAACTTGGACCCTGGACAGCTCAGGCATTTGCAGATGTTAAAACTTTCCAGGGCTGTGTGACCAAAAAGGTCTACTGAAATCTGCATGTTAAAACAAACAAACAAAAATAATCAAACAGGGATATCCACCTAATATAGATTTCAACTGGATTTTACATGTATCTGCTAGGGAGGAGTACACGAGCTTGTCACTCTATGTAAAAATATGTATTTTAGTGGAATTCTCTCCCCATAAATCAGCTCAAATGCTGATGCTCAAAGCAGTGTGAAAGCAGAAGGAGTTTAAGTGAAGGCAGTGTGGGCATGGCACAGTTCACAGAGGATTTCTCCTTTAATTCCACCTGTAAGTACAGTGTGCTGATATATGCATTCATTCACTGCATTTTGACCGTATTTTCCCTTTTTGCTGTGAAACCAGCCTCAGGCTTAACATGTAGCATGTAAGAGAGATGTCTCTCAAAACATTCTTGGTGTTTTGGGGAAGACACCCATTTTCAACAGCAGAAGAAGTTGACTGTTCACATCCACAGCAACAGAGTTTTGGGAAGCAAGTCCTAGGTACAGGCAGTGGGATTAGGAAACAACAGACTTTAAACTGCAACTTTATGAGTTTGAGTGGGATTATAAATAAATATGAAAAGCAGTATGTTCAGAATCAGATTTACTAATCCAGAGGTTCCTGAGCAATCTTGGTACAGTAAGCATGCCATCCATCTTGGGAATTAGGGTAGCTGTTCCAAGGTAACCATATACTAAGGCTTCTGTGATTCAGACACAAGGTAGTTACAATGGGCTCCAGAATGTGGTTTATGCTTTGGAGGAAAGTAGGAAGAAATTTTAGTCTCACAGTGCCAATATTGATTCTCTGTGATTCTAGCCAAATAAGGATCAAACTGCTTCCAAGATTTTTTTTTTTAATGCTATATAGATCTGTAATTGAAAGAAACACTTCAGGTTTCTGATACAAATACATCCTCGTGGTGAAATTGAGATTATTAGCTCATTATGTTTACAGCATGAACCAGAGATTTTAGATATTAGTGGGGCAAATACACTGAAAAGAGTTGTGGTCTTTTGTTTAGAAATCTTCTCTTCCAGAGTTTTACACCTCTCACTGGCCAACTTGCCATGGAGATTTGGAAGAGTGGAGTGCAATGTTCACACAAAACAATGACAGACCATGAGGCTATGAGCCCTTTGGAATATGGTTTTAGTGTAACAGGTTGCCAGCTTGCCATGGCCTCCAGCAACAGTTCAATACAAATAACCAGTGCTACATTTTCTTTCCCCACCTGTTTGCAAAACTTTACCAGTATGTGTTTTCAACATCATGAGAAGCTGCTACAAGCTGGCATCTATGTGTGCACACCAAAATGTGTATCACGTGTCTATGAAAACTGGGAAATGCTTCACACTTTTAAATCACTTAAGTTCTTGGGTTTGTGTTTGGATTCTGTGTGGGATATGTGTGAAGGACATATGTGAAGGACAGAGACTACGGCATCTGTGAGGGCAGGTACACAGTGGGGTTGCTGGATGAAAATGCAGGAGGAATTGAGAAAAAATTGTCTGAACTACAGAGGACATGAAAATCTTGGCTCAGGATGGAGAGAGGTGGCAGAGTTGCACCTCTGCTGCTCATGTGTGTCATCTGGCAGTATCACTCAGATCAGATCCTACTCTTTCTTGCACAACTTCAGGTCACTCATGACTGTGGACTTTTCTGCAAGTGAACTTCAATACACAGCCCACAGAGACAATCATACCCGGGGCTGCACCAGAACCAGCATGACCAGCAGGTGGAGGGAGGTGACTCTCCTTGACTCTGCTCTCAGGAGACCCCATCTGGAGTGCTGCATCCAGCTCTGGGACCACAATACAGGAAGGATGTGGACCTGTTGGAGTGAATTCAGAGGACGCCCACAGAGATGATTAGAGGGATGGAGTCCCTCCTTGATGAGGAAAGAATGAGAGGACTGGGATGTTTAGCCTGGAGAAGAGAAAGCTCCAGGGAAACCTTAGTGAGGTCTCTCAGTACCTGAAGGGGTACAAGACACCTGTAGAGGGACTGTTAACAAGGTCAACGGGGAATGACTTCAGAGTGAAAAAAGGGATGTTTAGATTAGATATTAGGAAGAAATTCTTTACTGTGAGCATGGTGAGGCACTGGTACAGGTTGTCCAGAGAAGCTGTGGGTGCCCCATCCCTGGAAGTGTTCCAGGCCAGGTTGGATGCTTCTTCCAGCAACCTGATCTAGTGGAAGGAAGGTGTCTCTGCCCATGGCAGCTGGTTGGAACAAGAGGATCTTTAAGGTCCCTTACAGCCCAAACCATTCTATGATTTATGGTTGTGAAGGTGTGCACAGACGCTGGTAAGAAACTCTACAGCTCTGACACAGTTTGTGAACATCTTTGGCCTGACAATGCCTGAGCAGAGGCATTTCTTTTGGATCATTCCTGGGAGATGCCTACCTCAAGAATTTCCTGGTGCAGATGTTCTCTGTTTTTCCTTACTGAATGGCTGTACAAACTATCTCCTGAGCATGAAGACATTTAACAAGAGCCAAAACCACTCATTCCGTGCAGTCCTTCTCCTGTACAGTAAAAAGAGAAAGTACCTGGAGAGACAAGTTTTTGATTCAACCCACTATTGGGAAAACTGAATTTGGAGCTGAACTTCACAAAGAAGTTATGTTCTGTTGTTTTTCTGAAATTGTGACTAAATGTGAAAAGTGTGGAGTTTAGCAATCTCTGTTCCAAGAAAATGTACTGGAGAACATGTCCCTATTTTTATCTATGCAAGTAAAAATATTCCAGGAGACATTAAACTTGACTATAGAATTTCTTGTACGATCATGGCACGCAGCATATGAACTTCAGGAGATTTAAAAAATCACCAACACTGGACTTACAAAAATAAGAAAATTCATCTTAAAAAAAAAAATAATTTAAGAAGACATAACAATTGTAGGCTCTATAAGTTAAGATAATCACGAAGCTCTCTCATTCTTGTCCAAAATACTTGTTAAATGGGATCATGTAACCTGAGAATTTTTTAATGCACTTGAATTCAAAGCCAGATATCAAGAAACCAGAATACAGGCTGCACCTGTGAATTGTAGAAACTGTGCACAAAATCAATAGCAGTGATTGAAATTATGAGCGTGGAACTCAATGGAAGTACCAAGGAGCATTAAGACAAAGTGAACTGCTGAAGGACTTTGATATTTGACCAGGAAAAATGGCAGTCAAAAAGAGAAATACCACCATAAACAGCTTTGGTGTTATGAGCAACCATATATATTCCAGTGGAAGAATCTTTGAGGAGTGTGGAAAAATTAGAGTAACAAAGAGGGGAGATCTTAAAATCACTTTCAGGCTGGAGGAAACTTACAGCAAGAGGCCTTCTGTGTCTCTCTCATCAAAAGAAGAAGCCTGGGAGGTAAACTTGACTATTCCATACAAGTATATTCACAGAGGGAAATTTCCAGGGACTAGAGACAGAGTTTTTGCATCCAGCAAAACAAAGCAGTACAAAATCTACCATTAGGACCTGAAGCAATAGGAAAATTTTGTTTTTGAAAGTGAGAGTCATCAAATATTGAAACAAGCTGCCAAGAATAGCAACAGAATCACCATTTTCCCCTATCTTTGTATCAACACTGGATGCAAGTGCACATTATGGACATATACCAGGTAACTGGATTCAGGGTCAGTGTTCTAGTGAACCTTTCCTGCCTCAAGGTATAAATCTAGAGTTGGTGTGGTTACTCCTAGTGCATTCTGGAAAGGATATAATAGTATCTGCTCATGCTTCAGGGCTTTCGTCAATCTTTTTAAAGGATCAGGATAAGGATCTTCAAGGAAACAGTTTCCCAAATCTGCAGGTTCCTGAGCTACTTGTTCTACATTTTCACTAAGAATCAGTAGTGTAGACTCTGCCTCCTTGTGCTTCATTTGTCATTTTCATGGTCTTTCATTTGTCATTTTCATGGTCTTTTTGGCTACCTGAACCACGCTTCTTTAGACATGCCCCTAGCTGATAGCAGCTTACTGGGTTATATCTGGAAGACTCCTCACTCTGACAATATTATCCAAGATTCACAGCTTATTTCTGTAGGTGTTCCTTTGCAGTCCAGGGTTAGCTAATGAATACCTTGATTACAGCATTTATAAGAGATGATTTACATTTTTTCATTAAAAATGTCACTGGAAGTCCAGTCTTCCCATGCTAAAATATTTGAAGCCCCTGCCAACATCATACATGGTTGATATTAATTAGAGTAGAAGATGACAGCACTTGGAAAATGACCTTTAACAAGTGCTTGTTCTTTAGTTAGACTAGGTCATTACTAGAGATTACCAGGCATTTTTAATAAAACTGGAATCTCTGACTCCTCTTCAGCTTTAAATTTGAACAATGAAAAGTAGTGGAGACTCTTCATCTACCACTGCCACTAGCCTGTCCCACCACAACAGACAGCTGGTGATTCCTGTGCATCATTTGCTCTGAGCAGCAGGAGGAGGAAAGTGGTGAGCTTCATTCTCTCTCTTACAAGCAGAGCCTTCCCTTTGCTGCACAGAATCAGGCTTGAGAAGATGGAAGACAACCATCCCCAGCACAGTTCCTTTTGTCCATCTAGCTTGTGGAAAAGTGAAAAAAAGTGAGCTAGCAGTCTGTGTAGTCACAGGTAGCAGCCATGTCCAAAATATGGGCAGAGCAGACTTTAAGGAGCTGCAGGGCTGTACCTCATCCTTGGACAGTACCTTCCCTGCACCACAGCTTCACTCCAGGGCAGTGACACTGCAGCTGGCTGTGATCTGCCCTCTTGAGATGCCATGGTTCATCCTAGTTTCTTCTAGGTGCTTTCCACCTTACCACACTGGAGTTTCAGAGCATGTCACTGGAAAAAATCCATTTAGAGACACTCTTTGTGCTCATACTTCAGTCATACCAGGTCCCATGGAGCTGAGGACAAAGCTGCAAGCATGGCACACACCATGCAGAAAAAAGGGCAGTGGGGGCAGTCACTCTGTTCCAGCAGTTCTGGACAAGATGGGGTGAGCAGAACAAAAATCTCCCACCCAGCCTCTCTGTTCAGAGAGCAGGGCTTCCCACCATGCTCCACAGCTAGCGGGCCCCATCAAATCCTGCAACTTGCTCCTTTCTGTGTGAGCCATTAAATGAAGGTTCTGGGCATAAAGCATGCTGAGAAATTATGCTGCAGTTTAAGAGAGTCAGAACAGAAGGCCTGCTTAGGAAGCAGTTTGAAATTATTGAAAGTAGCACTTCACATTTCCACAGCAGAAGCCTTTATAGGCTGGAAGTCTCAAACCTTGATCACTTCCAATTGAAGCACTTATAAAAAATGTGCACTGCTGGAATATTTTAAATGACTGTGTGCAGTGTGTACTGACTGAACATTAGGGGCTTCAATTAAATAACAGTTCAGAACATAATGAACTGAAAAATTTCACACTCTCTAAAGTGAGATAAGTATGAAGTGAA
>VYZP01011551.1:0-29703 GCA_013400635.1 Hypocryptadius cinnamomeus | reverse complement strand
CAGCCTCTGCTCCAGGGCAGCCTTCTCAAGGTATCAATTCCCTAAATGAGTCATTTCTAAGGACACATCCCTGGATCTGGGCTGGAATTCCTCACCCAGCCTTGCCTGAGGGGAGCACACGGCCCTGCTTGGCAGGAGGTGATACACACACCATGTGCTGGGGAGTAACAGGGCTTTTTTTAGCTTTGCAGGCTTTAAATAGGCTGGAAGGCGGTGAGAACACCCTGGAAAGGCAAAATCCCCCCTGCCTGGCATCCTCAGGATGCGTGGGGATACAGGATTCCTGCTGGGAAGTGTTTGGGGTTTGTAAAACCTGATGGGTGTTTTGGGATGGGTTCACCCTGGAACTCTGTGGAAGTTTTCTCTTCCTCTGTGCAGCCTTTCCTCAAGGGATGCTCCAGGAATAATCCTGGACCCATCACATAAGGCTCAGAGCCCCTTGCAGGGCCTGAAGGGGCTCCAGGAGAGCTGGAGAGGGACTGGGGACAAGGCCTGGAGGGACAGGACCCAGGGAATGGCTCCCAGTGCCAGAGGGCAGGGATGGATGGGAGATTGGGAATTGGGAATTCCTGGCTGGGCTGGAATTCCCGGAGCAGCTGTGGCTGCCCCTGGATCCCTGGAATGTCCCAGGCCCAAGGCCAGGCTGGAGCAGCTTGGGACAGTGGGAGGTGTCCCTGCCATGGCAGGGTGGGATGGATGAGCTTTAAGGTCATTTCCAACACAAACCATGCCATGATTCCATTCCCCACATTTAATTCCACATTGGTTGCCTCACCTTTGGGTCATCCTTATTACGTTTGTCCAAAACACCTGAATTCCTGGCATGTGAGCCCCAAGAGCCAAACTTCACCCCCAGATTTGGGCCAGTGTCTCGTTGTCACTCTCTGATGTCCAACAGCAGCAGAGGGGACCGTGGACTCACCAAGAGATGAATATTCCGTGACCACTGTCATCCCCTGAGGGCAGAGGGAGGAACCCAAACCTCACACCCCAACCAGTTACAGGGCAAAGCTGCTTTCCTTGCCTCCTCAGAGGGAAAAATGAGGCACAGCACCCAGGGATGAAGCAGGAGGCGGTGGAGAGCCTGGACCAGACCCAAATTACAGCAACGAGTGTTTATGCTTGGTATCACCCAGCAAAATCTCCCCAGGACAACCTCAAGGAGCTTCTGCCTTTTCAAAACTCCGGCAGGAGACAAACAGGACGGAGCAAAATATTCCATTCCTGCTTTTCCAACCCCTTGGGAAGTGCCGCTGCAAAGCTCCTTCAAGGCGCGCTGAAATGTCACGGACCTCCCCAAGACAAATATATCTTTTGTGCGATTTAAATGGCAATCAGGGAGCTGTTTTTTCTGATTAATATGGGCAAAGTTGGCGGCCACAGCAGGAGACTGATGAGGCTAATCCGTCAATGTCCTTGAGAATGGGACGCCTGATTGCTCCAAAGCCACTGGAAGTGCATAATGAGGAGGGATCAGGACCGGGATGCCCCATCCCTCCTGCTCCAGGTTTTTTGGGTGTTTGCACCTCAGCTGCCTCCGCTGGAAGGATTTGGATGCGTTCTCCAGAGGGCACCGCTAATGAAATGAGTGGGAGAGGTTATCCAAGGCTGGGGGAGATCAGGCGCAGCACGAAGTCGGAATTTAGGTTATTTGGGTGATTCTGGCTCTCTGCATGAGCAGAGCTGGACCTGAGGACCCTGGAGATGTGGATATCCCACAGATTAACCTGTGCTCCCACTCCTGCTGCAGTGGCACCCACCAAAGGCAAATTAACCATGGCAAAATCCATAAACAATTGTCCAGTGCCCTTTTTCCAGGGAATTTGCACCTTCAGTGAGAGCAGGACAGGGATCACTGCCCAACCCTCCCTCGTACATGTAGGACCAGATATTTGTGATGTAGGAAGGCTCTGGAGCAGCCAAGGTCTGTGGAAGATCAGGCACAGCACGAAGTTGGAATTTAGGATATTTGGGTGGCTCTGGCTCTCTTCATGAGACCTGAGGACCCTGGAGATGTGGATATCCCACAGATTAACCTGTGCTCCCACTGCTGCTGCAGCAGGCACCTGCCAAGGGCAAGTATCCACAACTAAATCCATAAACAATTGTCCAGTGCCCTTTTTCCAGGGAATTTGTACCATCAGTGGGAGCAGGACAGGGATCACTGCCCAACCTTCTTTCCTGCAGGTGGGACCAGATATTTGTGATGTAGAAAGACCCTGGAGCAGCCAAGAACCCCCTGAGGACCAAACCCACGTTTTCCTCTCCATCCTGTGAATCCAGGCTCCTCTCTCCCTGGTTTCTCCGTGCTCAGAGCAGGAGCCATGGCTGTTTTTCAGGCAGCACAGTCGCCCACTGCATCCCTGCTGAGAAATGAGGAATTTCACGGCTTATTGAGCACAGCAAATCGTCACAGCAGATAAGACAGGGCCCCAAATTATTTAATTCATTTTGTCTTGCAGTTGCTACACGTTGAGAAAATTCCTGTCGTGCCACAGCCTACAAAGCCACGCTGGCTTTCCTCCTCCTAGTGCTGGGAGCTGAGTTGGATACACCCACAGAGAGGATGGAATTCCTGCCCTCTGCCTCCTGGAGCTCTACCCGCCTCCTAAAATCCAAGGAGTCTTTGTCCTGGCAGCATTCCCACGGCTCCAGGAGCAGTTGGTGGCACCTTCCAAGGAGCACAGCTTCCAGAGGGACTCTCCATCTAGCATTTCATTTGGAAATCTGTGCCTGCCTCCTTGGGATTTCTCCAGGTGGGATTCAAGGATTAGGACCAAGTTTTCCAGAAGGGGTAAACTGGAGATGCTGCAGCAGCAATGGATGCATCTGTGTTGCTACCCAGAGAGTGGAGAGGAGGAATCATTACTCTGACAGAGTTATTCCTAATTTGTGCTCCTTATGAGGTAAAATTTTCCTTGTGATCAGCTTTGGTCCTACTTAACTTCCCACACCAAAGGTTGAGCCAGGCATGTCCAGACAATGTTCCCTTCCATGGGCTGCATAAACCAAGAGGAGCAGCTGAAGATCTCCATGTCCTGGTGTGACTCTGCCCTCCTCCAAAACCAGGTCACCTCCCATGTCCATCCATCAAAAGCTCCACAGAAGTGCCAAGGGTAATCTCCCACTGGACTAATTTTTACCCTAAATGTTACAGGCACAGAAATGCAGAAAATTAATGGAAATGGATCCAGCCACTGTGGATAGAATTTACAATTATTTGAAATTAAAATTCCAGTGATAACAACAGCACAACTAAAGCGATTCCACCTCATTTTTTCCTCGAGGACACAAAATGTTCCCAGATTCAGGCATCCCTCATGCTCTGGCAGCATCAGGAAGGTTGGGAAGGGATTGGAAGTGCCCCGACAGGTACCAGTGACCTCCACTCAGCTCAGCTGCCATTTCCATCCCTTCTGACTCCACGTCCAGCCCCCGGATCACAGGGATGCTGTGGGGAATCAAATCCTTCCCTCCAGCCTTTAATGCCATGGATTTTGCAGCACGTTTGGCCAGGATTGCTAGGGCCAAGGAGGAGGTGGCACATCCGTGTCCCACAGGAGCTGGGAATGCCCTGGGGTGGCACCGGGGCCGCTGTGGCACCTGGCCCAGGGCAGGGCACAATTCCAGCCCCCGTTTTCCCCGGCAGGGTGGGACACCGGCTGCCAGGATCTCTCACCATCTGCTCATCCGCTGCCGCAGAGCCATTCAAAGGGAGTTACAAATTTGTAATGACCTGAATATTCCAGCGCTGGCACATTTGTAATTAGTACTCGCTAATTTGCTCTCAGATCTTTCTCTCTCCTGTACAGCTCAGGCTGCTTTGCAAGACAAATGATCGTTTCCCTGGAATACCTTTCCTCCCCTTGGATCGCAAAGCAGCCCGCCGCAGACGGCAACTCTGCCACCTTAGGATGGCTCTGGAAAACTGCAGGAAAAATCCAGCCTGAAATCCCGGCGGGCACTTCTCCACCTTCCATCCTCCTCCCTGCATCCTCCTGTCTTCCCCCTTCGTCCTCAACCCTCCGGTCTCCAACCCTGATCCTTTGTTCACAATCCTCCATCCTTCACCCTACATCCTCAATCCCCCATTTTCCACCCTCCACTTCCCATCCTTCATCCTCCATTTTCCACCTTCCACTTCCCATCCTGCATCCTCCATCCTCCACTCTCCACCCTTTGTCCTCAATCCTCCCTTCTCCACCCTCCATCGTTTGTCTTCCACCCTTCATCCTCCATCCTCATCGTCCATCTCCATCCTCCACTCTTCACCCTTCATCCTCCACCCTCCATTCTTCATCCTCCACCCTTCATCCTCTATCTTCCACCCTCTATCCTCACAGAATTCCCAAAACACAGAGCAGGAGGACAATCCACACCTGGAGACCATTTTCTTCACACCTGCGGTGCTGCACATCCCTGTCCTGTTCCCTGCTGCAGATCCTGCCATCGGGTTGTTACACGTGGATTTCCACTGCTGGAGGCAGATTCTTCCAAAAGGTCCAAAATGGGAATTTGGCTCCGAGATGGAGGAGGTTTTATCTACTCCCAGCCACGTTTGAAGGGTTTCCCCAAGGCCCAGAGCTCCTCGTGGCCAGCACAGTCCTTGCTTCAAGCTCAGTGGGAATGGCCAGAGATCCCGGAGGGATCCCACCCTGAGCACTCAGCCTCAGAAATATTGATGTTAAAATCTGAAATTTGGCAGGAAAAGCACGTGGCCACATCAAGGCAGGGACACCAAACTCCTCCCCAGCCCCTCCTGCAGAGACCTCAGTGCTGCCTTTTTCCCAAAGTGCAGCTGACAATCCCTGTTCCATAAATATTACTCCACCAGGAGAAATCACCTGCTGGCAGCACAGGAAGGAAAACTTTTCCCTGGAAAACTCCCCTGGCGTGTCCCCAGGCAGTCACCTCCACAGCTGGCAGCGTCCTCAGAGTCCGAGCTGTAATATGAGAAACACTTGGAATTGCTCTGTATCCCAGAAATCTGATCCTACAGAGCCACAATTAAGCAGATGAACCATCAGAAAATATTTAATGCTTGCAACAGGTTTTCCTTCTCAGCCCCATCAGATAAAGGGATACTGGTGGGAAAATCCAGGGAGGCTGTGGCTGGAGTTCAGCAAAAGGACTAATGAGAGGGAAAACAATGTTCCTTTTAGGCCCAGGGCTTCAGGAGTCCCAGATTCCCAACATCCGAGCGAACACATCTGAAATGACTCCCCGAGCCCCAGCCCTGAAGTCTGTTTACGTTTTGGAGAGCAGCCAAGAGGTGGCTTAAGTGGGTAAGGAATCCGTGTTGAAATAGGATTTCTTCCCGGGATATCCCTGGGGCTCCAGCCCTTCTCCATGAGCTAAAGGGGACACGATTCCTTCCTGGGAAATCCATGGAGCTCCAGCCCTTCTTCATGAGCTAAAGGGGACACAATTCCTTCCTGGGATGTTCCTGGGGCTCCATGAGCTAAAAGGGACACAATTCCTTCCTGGGAAGTCCATTGGGGACTCCACCTCTTCTCTGAGCTAAAGGGGACACGATTCCTTCCTGGGAAATCCATGGAGCTCCAGCCCTTCTCCATGAGCTAAAGGGGACACGATTCCTTCCTGGGAAATCCGTGGAGCTCCAGCCCTTCTCCATGAGCTAAAGGGGACACAATTCCTTCCTGGGGTGTTCCTGGGGCTCCATGAGCTAAAAGGGACACGATCCTTTTCCTGGGATATCCCTGGGGACTCCAGCCCTTCTCTGTGAGCTAAAGGAGCTGGGTTTGGCTTTTCCAACCCCCAGACCTGGTGGGTTGTTCATCCCCAGTGGAGTTAAATCCATGGAGAGACGTCCCCAGGCAGCAGGAATGGTATGGGAAGGATGGGAAGCACAGGGAAGAAACCAAACACAGGATCATGGAATCATTAAGGTTGGAAAAGGCCTCCTAAAATCATCGAGTCCAACCATGAACAGAGTCCTTTGGGTCAGGAAAATGAAGGTGGGGATTGGGCTCTGACCCCAGGGAACAGGCACAGGATGGGAGGAAATGGCCTCAAGCTGTGCCAGGGGAGGCTCAGGCTGGATATCAGGAAAATTCCTTCATGGAAAGGGTGGCCCAGCACTGGCCCAGGGTGGAATCCCCACCCCTGGAGGGATTGAAAAGCCAATTTAAAATGTGGGTGTGGCACTTGGGGACACGGGTCAGGGTGGCCTCGGCAGTGCTGGGGAATTGTTGGACTCAACCTTGGAGGGTTTTTCCAGCCTTGATGATTCCGTGATTTGATGATTGTCCCATAAGGAAGAGACTGGAGCTGCTTCAGGAAGGAAAATGTGGTTTTTAAATAGAACAAACAGAAAAGAGCTTCCCCCATCTCCCAGTTCCAGCTGGAGGAATTCCTTCCAGTTCTTCCAATTATCTTGCATGAGTTAGAGGGAGGAGAACTGATCCTCACAAATCTCATCAGATCCCTCAGACTTAAATAACCATCACCAATATTTTTTTTTCCATAGATTTTGATGCCTCTGCAATCCATATTTCCTTCTCATACACAGAATTTTACATGTTTCCAGCAAGAAATTTATGATTATTTGTGCAAGCACTTTATTAAATGTGATATTCATTTGTTTTAGTCTCATCTTACACATATTCCATCAGTGCTTCTCTGAGTGTTTTAAGCTTTTATAAACAAGAGGATTAAAAGTTTTATACACTTGTTGCTCAAGGTGCTCATCAAAGATGTTTTGATGTAATAATAATAATAATAATAATAATAATAATAATAGTACCAGGAAGAAGAAGAGGAATTGAAAATAGAAGAATGCAGGTGCATTTCCAGAGTTCCAGGTGGAAATTGGACAGGAAAATGTTCCTGTTGGACAACAAACACCACAGTGAGCCTCAGAAAAACTCAGAATATGATAAGGTAGGAAAATCCTACCTTAAGACATGGACATGATTCAGGATTCAAAGCCATCATATTTTAGGGAATTAGATCATCCCTAATTCATCGCTCTGTCAGGCCTGAATCCTGTCAGGCTCCTTGTATCCATTAAATAATACAATTAATTTGGGCTGTGTGTGAGGATATCACATCCTGGTTTGAGATGTCCAGAAAAAAGGAGGATTTCTCCCTTCCCTCATATTTATTGATCTGATACCATATTTATTGATATAATGTCACATTTATCAACATAATGTCATTTTTATTGATATAATGTCATTTTTATTGATACAATGTCATTTTTATTGATATATTTGGGGTGCTGCCAGTCCCACCAGTTCACCCCCAGTAGATGTGGGCACCCTCCAGTTTCCAGCTCAGAACTGGGAATTTCTGCCCCATTTCTGTCCTGGCTCATTTCAGAGTTGAGGCTTCCTTGGGGAACAAATCCTGCAAACAAGGGAAAGATTCCCATTGGGATTCTTTCTTCCAGCACCACTTTATGCCTACATCACAATGTCTAAGATGACCTTCAGTCTGTCTGAACTTTTCCCTGGGGAGCAGGATGAAGAGGAATTTGCATGTCCAACCCCTTTTTCCCTGACATCTGCTGGCACGTGGATGGAGCTTCATTAGCTCCACGTTATTTATTTGATCTTCCCATTTTTATTCCTGTCTTTGATTACCCAATAACTCTGGAAATTATTTGGAAGCCTGCAAGGGGGTTCAGCCTAAATAACAACCCTGCCACCTGACCCTCATTATTCTCCTCTTCCTTTATTTTACATAGGCAGAAGAGGAGGGAAAATAAAAAGGGATTAAAAAAAAAAAAACACAAGGAACAATGTCATGGAGACAGATGAACATTCCTGCTCCAGCTTTTATCTCTGGGAATGCTGGCAGCCCTCAGATGTCTGAGCAATGCCGAGTTGTTACAGCACTGCTGGGATCAATAGCTCCATTAATCTTTCAGAGGCTGCCTCCTTCCATGCCCAATCCACCATTTAGAGGGAAAAAATCCACCTTGCACATCCCATCTGCATCCCTGGAATCGTCCAAGGCCAGGCTGGATGGGGCGTGGGATAGTGGAAGGTGGCCCTGCCAAGGAATCCCTTGGAATTAGAACAGCCTAAGGTCCCTTCCAACCTTTCCAATATTTCAATATTTCATGGAATTCCATGAAATAAATGTAAAAACCAATCAGGAAAGGTATATTGGGAAGCTGTGGCTGTGAGCACCCCATGGGAGTGGGAACACCCATTCCAACCCTGGAATTCCCTGAAATAAATGTAAAAACCAACCCAGGAAAGGAGTATTGGGAAGCTGTGTCTGTGAGCACCCCATGGGAGTGGGAACACCCATTCCAACCCTGGAATTCCAAGAAAGAAATACAAAAACCCACCCAGAAGTGGAATATGAGGAAGCTGTGGCTGTGAGCACCCCATGGGTGCGAGAACACCCATTCCAACCCTGGAATTCCCTGAAATAAATGTAAAAACCAACCCAGGAAAGGAGTATTGGGAAGCTGTGGCTGTGAGCGCCCTGTGGGAGTGGGAACACCCATTCCAACCCTGGAATTCCCTGAAATAAATGTAAAAACCAACCCAGGAAAGGAATATTGGGAAGCTGTGGCTGCGAGCGCCCCACGGCAGCACAAACTCGCGGCACATTCCGGAGCCAACGGCTGCAATTCCATTTATGGCTCTCTTTAAGTATTATCCTAAGTGTTATTTAGGAGACGTGCAGTCCTTGGATAGATCCCGTATCCCTGAGGAGAGGAGCCGAGGGAGAAACGCACGGAGCAGAAATGACTTTGTGTCATAATCTGGAGATTTAATGACGAGCAGAGCGTGCGGAAGGAGGAAGGAAAGGGCAGGGTCGTGACACCGAAGCAAAAAGGATCCGAGTAAACAAGCCTGGGAGCCCGTGGGAGAAACAAAGCCAAGGAAATTCGGGATACTTTGACGGGAAATTTTTCCCAAAAGCTGAGTTCTTCAATGCAAAGCTCTCAGCTGGCAGCTTCCAAATCAAAATTCAATTGGAAAATCCTTCATGGTTTTAAGATACCCTGAGGTACAGGGATGGCACAGCTGCCATTCCTGCCAGGAGCAGGGATGCATTTCCAACAAGTAGGAATGAGAGAGAAAGGCAGGAATAAGAATTAACTGGGAATATTCAGTCTGGGGAGGTTTAAATTATATCCACCATAAAGCAGGGAGGGGGCAACATCCATATGAGGCTGTGAGTGGGATTTATGTTCCCTGACACTGCTGGGATGGAGCTCTGGGAAGGGCTGGGCTCTCATCTTCCTGCTGGTCTGAAAAAACAGGAGGGGAATAACCCTTTCAAATTCATCCATTTTCACTGTTAAATGAATTTTTTTCCTGAGAAAATGAAGCAGCTCCAGCACGACTCCTTGATGGCATCTCAGGATCCAGCCCAAATATCAGAATCATGGAATTTGGTAAGACTGCAGTGAACTTTACAGGCTGCTTTTCAGCCTCCAAAAAATACTTGTGCAAGTAGAGAAATAACAGTGATGGAGCAGGTTTTACATTTGCTGGGAATATTTGATTAAGGAATTTCATGCAGTTCCACTTGGGAAGGCACAAAGACTGTGGTTTGAAGCTGAGTGAATGCTCTGTGCAAAGAGACTTTCTCCATCTGCAAGACAATAAAATGGGAAAATAAATGCCACGTTCAGGGAAAAACAAACAGCACAAACACCACAATTCAACCTCTTTTTTGTTGGTTTTTTTTTTTTTCAGAGGAAACAGTTATGGCAGCTTTTATATGGATTGGCTTCCAAATGGAGAGGAGATGTAGAGTAAAGGAGACCCCAACCTGTTTTTTTCCCCACTGACACTGAGTTTGCCAGCCCCACAAGCCATTCCCATTCCCGAAATTTCTGCAAAGTCACTCGATTTGCATATATGCAAATAATACTGGGTGTTTTCCCTGCTGGAGACAGAGCTTTGCCTTTCCTGCATTGGGCCATAAATGCTGGCAAACAGCAGAAGCTGCAGGAAAATGAACGACAGCTCCAGAACAAGGAACTAGGGTTGGAGAAATGTGGATTAATTAATTTGAAATGACAAAAAGATCTGAGGGCAGTGAGCAGCCCCCAGCCACGAGGGGCTGCTTTGCCCAGGTTATTCCCAGGATGGATAACATCACTTGGAGCCAAGGAAGAGCCTTGCTCACAAAGATTCCAAAGGTTTGGAATTTGCGTGGAGCTGGGATTTTATTGTGAGGTTTTAGGATAAGAGGAACGACATCCAAGGGCACCATTCCCGGCTCAGGGCTGCAGCTGAAGCACTAAAACACGAGCAATTCAATCTCCTGCTGAAATGGTGATTGTTATTCGCCATTGGCTGCATCCAGCAGGAATCTTTTGAACCTCTTTCCCCATTGTTGCCAGGTCTGTGGCCAGGCTGTTCCAGAGGCAGGGATGTATCGATCCCGACCCCCATCCCGCATTTCTGACGGACAAAAGGGCTCATTTCACACCCAGCTGGATCCCCTTTGTGAAGGACATTCCTAAAAGGGCTCCCCGGGGTCATCGACACGCCAGGCAAATGGTATTTCTGGGAAAATAAAATAATTCCCAATATATTTAGGGATTAAACCTGGGAAAGAGCTATAATCTATGCCCGGCTTTTATTTTAAAAGGGCAGCATTGGAAGCCCTCTTAGAAAATCCCGCAGGAACATTTCACAGGAGGATAAATCCCACCTTCAGCCAGCCTGGGCAAACTGGGGGTCAGATGGGTGGAATAGGCTCAGGTTCTTTGTCTGTGGAAGCCACGTTGGAAAGAAATGTTGGGAAGGATCCAATAACAGAAGACATTTAATTTGCTTTTCCAGCAGAGAAACCAGCCCAGAGCTCCCAGCCCAACCCCAGCAGAGCTTGGCAATGTTCAGGTGGAGTGGGAGGACATCCCAGGACAGCATTCCCTGCACATTCCTGCTTCCTGTCTTCAGCCAGGCTGGACACAAAATGCTGGGAATTTCCACAAATCCACAGCCACAAGGAAAACATTCGGCACTGTGTCCATCTCCAGGCCAGACTGGAACAACCTGGGACAGTGGAAGGTGTTCCTGCCCATGGAAAGGGGTGGAATGGGATGGGCTTTAAGGTCCTTCCAACCCAAACCATTCCATAATTCTCTGATTTCATGATTCACTAGGGCCGAAAATCCTCTTGATCCCAAAAATGCCAGAGGCTGCAGGTACCTGCAAATCCTGGCTCCATCCCATCCCCTCTGCTCCTGGGGAGGTGACTTGGAATCACACAAGGACACCAGCAAAGAGTAGCTTTGCAATAAAAATGTATTTCTGATAAAAATTTCCCTAGAAAATCCAAATTTCCNCTGAAATTCCCAGCAGCCAGGGTTCCAACAACTCGTGACCTCCAGCCTTTCCGAGCGCTTCCGACAGCACAAGGCCACGGATGGATCTGGAGCTTTGACACACGAGAAAAACCGACGTGTTCTGATTACAATATCCCGTGAAGCTGTAATTAAGGCCTTTATGGCAACAAAGAAAATTGGATTACATTATTCCAGGGCTAAACAGCCCGAANTTCCTTCAGACACAGGCCCAGTATTAATAAGGCAAAGCTGTGAGTGACCAGGATGACTTTTGCCACACCCCAGGTGGCCCCTGCTCACTTTAAGGTCACCGACCACACAGAGTTGGGCAAAATGAAAACTCTTCCTGCAAATGCCAGTAGGAAAAATCCATGTGGTAATGACCTGGCACAAACGAGAGATCATCACATTCCTGCAGCAATCACCTGGAGAGAAAGGCAGAAATTCCAAGCCAGCTGATAGTTTGTGTTGCTGGAGGAAAACTGGTGCTGGATAAATTCATCCCACACTTTGTGGGTTCTTTGCTTCTTTTTTTCTGCCAAGGTCGGGATTAAATGTGTGAGAGGGTATTTCTTGTTGGGACTCAGATGTTTATTAGTTCTTATGTATGTTACAGTCTCACAGAGTGTGAGCTCTACAGCACTTCACTCTAAGAAACTGAAAATTGAGCCCTATTTTTTTCTGCTGGGCCTTTTAAGGATAAACTATACAATTAAGAAATGACACCTGAATTATTTTCATTTTTAACCCAATAACCAACCACACATGCTCGCAATGGGGACTTTTTATCCAATGACACAAAACCACCCAAACCCAGGGAGAAGAAGGAGCAGCCTCCACCCTAAACCCTCCATCTTGCTCTATATATATCACTATATTCTGAACCCTTAAACTCTGAGTTTCCCACCCTGTGATATCACACACTTCTATCCAAACTCCACAGCCACAATCCCAGTTCTGTCATTCCATTCTGGAAGCTTCTCCAGGGCTCAGGTCAATGCAGTGTTCTGCTGGGGGTCAGTGCCTGGCAGCACAGAAAGTCTGAAATTCCCAGCAGCCAGGGTTCCAACAACTCGTGACCTCCAGCCTTTCCGAGCGCTTCCGACAGCACAAGGCCACGGATGGATCTGGAGCTTTGACACACGAGAAAAACCGACGTGTTCTGATTACAATATCCCGTGAAGCTGTAATTAAGGCCTTTATGGCAACAAAGAAAATTGGATTACATTATTCCAGGGCTAAACAGCCCGAAGATTGCAGGGAAGCCAGGAGGATGGAGCGTAACGAGCCACAGGTGGCTCCGACAGCAGACAAAGACGGGCGATTGTGGGAGAATTTGAAGTGGTTTTGTGCCTTTTGAAATTATAGAGGACAAGCCCAGGAGTGGCAGCTGAGGAAATCACACCTTCATTTTCCCCTGGGCTCTTCAGACTCCATTTTTCTGTAAGTAATGTGGGTAAATCAGAGGGGCTTAATGCCATCCACGCAGATCCTGGTTTCCCTAAGAATCACGTTTTCCATTGTGGTTTTATTTAAATGAGTGCATCACTCATGTCACAGGGAGGTGAGGGATGCTGGAAATTCCCAACACACACCACAGCCACGTGAATTCTCTGTCTTTTAAAACACCAAACCAGTTCTGTAAGACCCAGAATCCCCTGAATTAAAATCCCAAGGGAAAAGCAGGCACAGGGCAGCTCCACTGAACTTTTCCATTATATTATATGAACCTTTTCCATTATATTATAGGATCACAGAATTCCAGATGGTTTGGGTTGGGAAGGACCTTAAATCCCATCCCAATCCACCCCTGCCATGGGCAGGGACACCTTCCACTATCCCAGGTAATTCCAGCCTGGCCTTGGGCACTTCCAGGGATCCAGGAGCAGCCACAGCTTCTCTGGGCACCCTGTGCCAGGGCCTGCCCACCCTCACAGGGAAGAAATCCTTCCTAAATTAATTAAATAATTATCCTTCCTGGATTAATTAAATTATTAACAGAGTTTATGGGACACTGAGGAGCATTTGAGACCCTGCCCACAGCTCTTCTTCCCTGCCTTCCTCCATCAAGCACAGCAGGATCTGCTCCCTCCTCTCCAGCGTTCCCAAAAGATGCTTCATGGTCAGCAGCTCCCATTTGGGGTTTGCAGGAGGCCAAAAGAGCAGGGATTTGGCTCTTGCCAAAATGTCCTTGTTTTTGTGTGTCCTTGCTCTCTGTGCAAATCCAAATATGAGCCAAGACCATTGATTTTCACAGAATTCACAGAATTACTGGGTTGGAAGAGACCTTCAAGATCAAGTCCAACCCAGCCCTAACACCTCAACTGAACCCTGGCACCCAGTGCCACATCCAGGCTTTTTCCTTGGTTCTTTGTCAAAGCCTGGCTAAATCTCACCAATTTGCCAAAATTCCTCCCCAACCCTTGTCAAAACCCTGGTTGATTTCAAACTGTGGAAAACCACATTTTTTACAGCAAACCAGCGGAGCAAGAGTTATGTTTTAAGTGACATGTTCTAAAAACCCCCACATTTTATTTATTGCCATGGTCCCTTGGCCTTTTCCTGGCATCCACACTCTGCACCCAGCTGTGCCCACGGAAAAATCTGGATATGGGAGGCTTTGCTACGTGCCCTCACCATGGTTTGGCTATTCAGACACTTAAATAAAAGTATTCTCAAGCCAGAGAATAAAAATCACCTCACTCCTCAGTTGTAGGGTAAATGAACTTCATAAAACACGCATATCATTTGTTTTAATCAAAGGGAGCCCACAGGGATTTGGTTCATCTGAGCTCAGAGTTCTTTGTTTTCAGGTCGTGTTTGGTGTGTTCCCAGCTGGGGTTCATCCCTCACTGCCCATCAGATCACACACAGAGGTGTCTGTGCTCTGCAATATTGTTTTTCCATGTATTTTCCATCCTCTTTACTCCTTCCTAAAAGGTACGAACGTGTCAAAGCCTTGCCAGGCTGATATTGATTTGTGGCACATCGTAAATGCTTCATCTTCGATTCCCTTCACTGAGCAAAAAGAGCTGTGGAAAATCTCATCCCTGCTTTGGTTTGGTTTTTTTTTTTTTACTTGGCTGCACAGAATTAGCAAATATCCAGGTCTGAAACAACACCTGAAAGACCTTATTGAAAACACAGGAATTTTTCACTGGATTATTTCAGATTGTTTCATTATTACCTCATCACTGTGTGGATTTCAAGACAGGCTTTGTGCTGCTGTGTTTTTATTTTCTTTGTTTTCCCAAATGGGGTTTGGACAAGGAGAGAGGTTGAATCTGTGTGGGAAAGGGGCAGGGAGTGTGCAAAACCTCTCCAAGATGTCCCAGGTCTCACCTCTGGTGCTTCCCTAGGATCCAGCAGCATCTTCCAGCTCCTCTCCGGGGCTGCATCTCTAAATTCTCAGCCAAAAATTCAAGTCTGTTCTTACCACTTGTTTCCCTTCTGTGGAGCATAAATTTAGGGATTAATTTAAAATTAGCAGAGCAGTGTTTTGGGTGGGATGAGATGTGAATTCTGAATTTAGCAGATTCAGAATGTTTCCTCCTGATGCCTCATTCCAAGATGGCAAAATTGATCCACTCGGGAAAAAAAAAGAAAAAGATGCTAAACATTAATAGGATTAACCAACCCCAAAATTCCCCTCCAGAGCTTCTAGGATATAGGGAAATTATTTAGGTTGACACTAAAGAAAAAAAAATATATCTGTTTGGCCCATTAATTGCTTTAAAAATTCATTACCCACACAGCTTTACTTCACTTCCAGTAGAAGCAAACTTCAGCTCCCTGAAAACCTAATTTCTTCAAACATCCACACAACATGAATTTCGATGGCCTAGCAAAGTTTTGGGGGTTTAAAATCTCCCCATTATGAATTTTTATGGCCTAGCAAAGTTTTGGGGGGTATAAACCCCTCCTTAAAATTTTTTATGTCCTATAGATAAAATACATACATATACATTATTTCTAGAAATATAGATACATAGATATATAGATAGATAGATATAGATATAAAATAGATATAAAATAGATATAAAATAAATATAGATATAGATATAATAGAAATAGAAATAGAAATAGAAATAGAAATATAATTGAAAGCTCATCACCATTAAAACAACTCACACTATCATAAATATAACAATGCCATACTTCCTAAAATTCTCCATTTAATTCCAAATTCCATTAAATCACCAATTTTCCAAAGCCTTTGGGCAGGACATCAAGCAGGAGGGCTGTGAATTCCCTCTGTATCCACCCCCAAAGCCAAGCCAGGCTGTCTGCAGGAATCAGGACTCCCAACAAATTGGAAATCACTCCTGGAATATTGTGCAGTTTGTTCAGATTAGGCAGAGTCAAAAATCATCCCTAATGGAACAATGTCCATGCAGCAGCAGGCGCACACGAGATAATTTAAGCAGGAGGAAATGGGCTTTGAAGTGGTCCCTGATGAGGTTTTGCTTGTTCCTAAGAGAATCCAGATGGATTCCAGAGCTTTTTAAAAACCACTTTCTAAAACTCCCCCCACTCACTGTCATTAGGGCACATTATGGTGACACTCTGCAGTTGGGATTTTATGGGGAAAATGATTTCCAAGTGGGATTTTCCTGGGCAATGTTCCCTCTCAGTACCTGAACCCCCACTCTGCCATTTCACTCTCTGTGCTCTCAATCCCTGGAATTTTCCTGGGCAATGTTCCCTCTCAGTACCTGAACCCCCACTCTGCCATTTCACTCTCTGTGCTCTCAATCCCTGGAATTTTCCTGGGCAATGTTCCCTCTCAGTACCTGAACCCCCACTCTGCCATTTCACTCCCTGTGCTGCTCAGTCCCTGGGATTTTCCTGGGCAATGTTCCCTCTCAGTATCTGAATCCCCACTCTGCCATTTCACTCCCTGTGCTGCTCAGTCCCTGGGATTTTCCTGGGCAATGTTCCCTCTCAGTACCTGAACCCCCACTCTGCCATTTCACTCCCTGTGCTCTCAATCCCTGGGATTTGCATTTTGCAGAGGATCCATCCTGGACCAAATCCTGCCTCCTGTCATCCTTGGAAGCTCATCCATTCTGACCTCCTGGGGGTTGTGCTACAGGAATTGAGAGTGGTCTGAACATTCCTGGTTTCGCCCCAAAATGTTCATTCCTGGTTTTCACAGCTCCAGAGCGGAGCAAATCCAGGGGACAGCCACAAGGATGCTCCACAAGAAGGGGAATTCAGTGTGTTATTATTAAAGGGATCCCTGATTTTGCACTTTGCTGGGAATTTCCCTGCAAAGCCATGGAGCAGCCAGCCAGGAATGCGGGATTTTTGGATTTATTCCTTGCCTTGCTTTGTCTCCAAAGCGAGGGAAGCGACGTGTTGGATGCTCCAGCTGGCTCGGACTGTGCAAGCCAAGGAGGCTGCAGCTAAACCAGGGGACACCCAAACAGCCACCGAGCCCAAATCCAGGCTAGGACTGCCTTCCTGATTGGAATTTTAAGGAAGACACACACACAGACTCATTGTATCTATAATTAAAACCCACAAACAAACCCTACCATGAGCCTTCCTCCAGCCCCTCTCCCCACCCAAGCAGCTGCAGCAGGTCCTTCCCATCAGGATAGGGGTCACCAAACCTTGTTTTCTTTTCTTTTCCTTCATTTTTTCCCCCCCAAGATTTGACCTTCAGAAGGCAATTCCTGGGCAACCCTCACAATGAGTGCCTTCCCCCATCCGTGTTAAGTGCTGGGGAAAGCTATCAGGCAAAGAAAATTGATTCCCTTTCAGAGGCAGAACCAGAGGCGGCGGCGAGGGATTTGATTTCCCTGGAAGGTTATTATATTCAATGCTAACATTATTTAAAGGCTTTTCAATGGAGCTGTACTCCACAACACCTCATTATGGAAGAAAATCAGCCTAATGATTGCGCTCTGCCGATACGGGGGGATCTCATTCCTGCTGGAGATGCTCCCTGCCTGGGAATGAGGTGCATCCATCACAGCAGCCTGGACGGGATGGGAAAAGGAAGGAGACCAGCCCTGTGCAATAATTGTTAGAATTCCTGGCTGCAAAGTTGTGACTTTTCCGTTCAAACGCGTGGGATTTTGCGTTTTCGAGCGCCTCGCAGAGTTCCAGCCATTAAACACGAGTTCAGGGCTGAGTCTATTTGGACTGGCTGTTTCCTCTCCATAAGGACTCCGTCAGGAGTTTCAAATAATCGGGAATGTGGTCATTTATTTCCACATTGCTTCACTAAGTGTGTGAACAGCACTTATCACCCCCTCACACACCTGCAGCGCCGGCACATTTGCATTTGTGGAACTAAACACATTTCTGCAAGGGAATTAAGTAACACGGACTTTTTCTCAGGTTTAGCCAGCAAAGCTCTTCCAATGTTTTTTTTCCCCCTCTCTGAAAAGGCCTTCCAATAAATGAAGTGACTTTGGGGTTTATAAAAAGTACTGGCTGGAAGTGTTTGTGTTTTCAGTGAAAACTCCAAATCGTAGAATCATGGAATGGTTTAGGGTGGAAGAAACCTCAAAGCCTATCCAGTTCCACCCCTGCCATGGGCAGGAGCATCTTCCACTATCCCAGGTTGTCTAAGCCCTGTCCAACCCAGCCTTGGACACTTCCAGGGATGAGGCAGCCACAGCAGTGGTAGGCAGGTAGAAAAAACTTGTTGTCCACTCAAAAAATAACATGAAATACATTTTTATAGTGAGAAACTTTGGTTTACTGGATTAATTTTCTTGTGAAGGGGAAGATTACCAGGTGATATCTCCTGTCTAACAGGAGAGTTCTTCACAGCCTGGCAAGAAATGTTTAAAGTTATCAGAGCTGGGACTTGAAATTCAGCCTGGTACAACTTAAATCAGTCAGACTCAGTTCCAACCTTACATAATCTAAAATTTAACACAAACCAGAGCAAATTCCCCAGTGCAGCACGAATCTGGCACCAGGTCTGGCTCAGCAACCTCAGGCTTGCCCTCTTCCCCCTCTTCCAGCCCTCCTAACGGCAAAGAAACTCTGGTTTTCCAAGCTTTTCCCTGCTAATTGAATCCCATTTACTGCAGGCCTGCCTGCATTTACAATGAGCTGGGGGATCATTTCTGCCCAGACGTGGGGACTCAGTGGAGTTGCAACTCGTAACTCAAACGTGCCCCTTGCAAAGAGGGTTTAGAGCCCTCAAAGGAATAAATCCAGCACTCTGTGACCCTGGAAAGTCACCTCCCTGCAGACACGGAGTGGGGTGGGATCTTTCATCTGCCAGATCCCAAAATCCAGAGCTTTTCCACCCCCCAGGCATTGTGGGGCAGAGCTGGCTCTGGTTCTGATGTGTTCCAACAGATAAATACAGATTTTTAAACTCCTTTTCCCCCAGTTTGCCATTAGAGTGATTAATGGAAGGAGAGGAAATATGGATAAGGAGAGAGGAAAAATGGATAAGGAGAGGAGAGCAGCATCCTGCAGCCCACCCCTCTGGCTCGGAGATGGATGAGGTTGGGAAGAGGAGCCAGCAGGCCACGCTGAAATCCCATCCCAAATTCAGGTTCAATATTTATAGCTGGGACAGTGCACCAGGAGGCTGAATCCCACACAGGGGTTGAATTATTGGGAGTTTTTCCCACTCTTTGCCTTCACCTCCAGCAGCAGCAGCAATTCCATATGGAAGCATCCCAGCACTCGCCCAGCCAGCAAAGCAATTTGCCAGTCAACAGCTGCATTAACCAGGAAATCCTCCCAGGCAAAATTCCTCCCCGAGCCGCAGATTCCTTTACAGAGTCCCCCAGCCCTCCAACAACTGGATTTTAATAACTTTAATGACCCCAATCCTGTGAGCTCAAGTTAAAGATTAACTTTGGAGCTTTTATTGGACTTATTTGGGTGCAGGAGGGTTTGGAGTTGTTTTTCCTGTCAGAGGTTTGGCTCTGGGCTTGCAGTTGGATGCTCAACTCAATTACTTCAGTTTAACAATTTTTCCTTCAGTTTCCAACAGTTCCTAAAGAGCAAAGGGGAAGAAAGAGAAACCTGGGGATTTTATGGACATTTAAAGTTCATGAGGAGGGAGGTACCCTCTGAGGAGCTCAAGTGTGGCTGTAGGAATGGGACAAATCCATTGGAAGTGTCTCCTTCTGGGATGGTCACCATCGCCCTGCCCTGCTCCGACGGAGGCAGTGTCCGGACACCCAGCACTTCCCAAACCTCAGGAGAATTGAGGAGCTGCTGCCAGGAGCCCTCACGCTCGTTAACATCTCCTCATTTGCAAGTCTGCCAGCTGGAGGGGTTGGACCTTCTGCACGTGGGACATGTGGGAATTTGGACCCGTTGCTGATGGAAGACCCCCAATCCAACCTGATGGAGGACCCAGCCCAGCAGGGTGGAAGACACCCAACCCAACATGGTGCAAGATGCCCAAAGTGATGGAAGATGACCAGTACAACACAATGGAAGGTGCCCAACCAAATGCAATGGAAGACACACAACATGATGGAAGATGCCCAACCCAACGTGATGGAAGACACACAACGTGATGGAAGATGCCCAACCCAATGTGATGGAAGATGCCCAACCCAATGTGATGGAAGACGCCCAACCCAATGTGATGGAAGACACGCAACGTGATGGAAGGTGCCCAACCCAATGTGATGGAAGATGCCCAACCCAATGTGATGGAAGACACACAACGTGATGGAAGGTGCCCAACCCAATGTGATGGAAGATGCCCAACCCAACGTGATGGAAGACACACAACATGATGGAAGATGCCCAACCCAACGTGATGGAAGACACCCACTGTAATGGGAAACACCCAACCCAAGTGACAGAAGATGCCCAACCCAACATGATGGAAGACACCCAACATGATGGAAGATGCCCAACCCAGCCACCCTGGCACAACCAGCTCAGTGCCAGGATTTTGACCTGGAGAATTTGGGGGGCACAGCCAACCCTGCTGAGCAGGGCAATGTGGGCAGAGGGGTTCCCACCACTGTAGTTGCACTCATGCAAGAACCTTGCTGCTTCCAGAAGATCTTTTCCTATCAAGCCTGGGTCCAGTGCCAGAACCTTCTTTAGCTCTACGACAAGAATTCCAGATTGGTTTGGGTGGAAAGGGACCTTAAAACCATCTCATTCCTGCCCCTGCCATGGGCAGGGACACCTCCAACTAGAGCAGGTTGCTCCAAACCTGATCTGGAATATTTCCAGGGATGGGGCAACCACAACTTGATCTATCCCACAAATGTTACTGTCTCCAAAGGAATTCTACCACGCACCCATGAGGCATCAAAAACAGGGAAAGCAAAAGCAAGATTGCAAATTCCATCTTTTCTAATGTGAAGATGTTGAGTCACAAGTTAATTAATGAGAAGTTACACGTGAAAACTCCAGAATGAGTCTCCAGCTCTCTGAGTCAGACGCCCACAGGTTGGAGGAGGGAAGGAAGAGGGGGAGAAGGGCTTTGCAAAAGGATGCCCTGAGGAGCAGGACCAGGAATGAGGGGCCATCCACCCGTCACATAATGCCCAAGAAAGAGTTATATAGAGCATGATGAGAGATGTCAATGCTTTAAAGAAAAAAAAAAAATCCCAAAAAGAAATAAAATGCCAGACGTCTACAAGCAGCAATTTGCCAGAAAAAGCAAAACAGCTGAGGAGGAGTAATCTGAGCCACATTATTTTCTCATTTTCTTCATTAATTTTAAATACCAAAACTTACAGCAAGGCAGACCCTTAAAAAAAAAGGGGAAAAGAAAGTTTAACTCTTTCTTCTCTGTGAGAATAAAGCAGAAGAGGTTTTTCTAGTGAAGTCTCCCTTTGAGTTGAGAGGATGGGAGAAGGGACACAGAGCAGAGCTGGCTGCTGAAGAAGATCATGACAAGGTACTGAACTTGAAAGTTACACCCAGCTTAGATCCCATCAGGGGCTCCATCTCCCTGTGGATGGGGAGACTTGGGAAAAGCCTCAAAATCCTTGGACAGTTCTGCTTTCCCTTCTCAGGGTGACGAGGAGGGCAAGGCCAGCTCTCCCTCCTGTCACAGCTATCAGGACAGACCACCTTCCTGAGCTCTGTTCTTTGTCCCTGAACACCACAGAGAGGAATAATCTCCCAAAAAGGGAAATATTCCCAAGCCAACCCGTGAGAAACTCTCCTGTTTGGTTTGAGATTGAACCTGTCCATCCTCCTTCCCTTTTCACTCTCTCCCCTCTGGATGCAGCCAGAGGTTCAGCCCAGTTTTACCAGTAACAACCCAAATTATTGGAGTTAATCCTCATTCCTGCCAGGTGCTGGGATAGCTGGGCCTGCAGGATTCACTGAAACAAAACGTGATCTGTTAGTGGAGACACCTTGGAGTAAAGACAAGGAGCACCTGGAGCACTGTGACCCTGCTGTGACACTGAGTGACAGCCACCAGGAGCTTTAGAAATACCTCAAAAGCACCAAACCCATTGGATGCACCAGGTCCTGCTGCCCCCAGAGGTCCAGGTCCCTCTCCAGCCAAGCACTCAACGTCCAGACTTCCAAGTTTATGGAAAAAACAATTCCTGAAGTTTTTATTGCCAAGAAGCTGCTTCACTGATGACTTGTAGAGGGATTTCTCTTCCCAGCTTTCAGCCCCAGCTTGCACCTCCTTATCCTGCACTTCTTGTGGTGATGAAGACAAGACCCAAATGCCTCAGACAGCAAAAAAGCTGCTGGTTTTCATCTCCCTGACAAACACAGGCCAGGCCCCAAACTCTTTTCATCCAAATTCTCTTTCCCAAAAAGAATATTTTATTCTCATAATATCACAGTGCTCAAAGTTTGGGTTTTTATTCCTGAAACCCAGGCTAGAGGTGTTCCAGGTCAGGGGGTTAGGAGAAATCTGGAAAACCCTGCAGCTTCCTTCCCTTCCAGCTGGTGGCAATGCTCTGCCTGAAGCCGTGGTCACACGAGTCACTTTTTGAATAAAATTCAGAAATCATCTCCCAGATAAGAACTGAAGCTTTTGGAGTCCCTATTTCCACGTAGTTTGATTTGGAAGTGAGGAGGACCGTGAGCAGCAAGGACCTGGTCCTGCTCCCACAGCAACATCTACTGCTGCCTGCCCTGGCTTTCATCCCAAGTTTCACTTTTTCCCACCGACAAAGCAAAAGATGAGACAAAGCAGGAAAGCACGATTCCTGTTCGGGATCTGTTTCCATAGAAACACGGAAATTAAGAGGGAGAGGAGCCTTCCAGCACCCCCCAGTGCCCCCAGTGCCGGCGCAGCAGCGAGCACCAGGCCCGCGGCTCCGAGGCCTGCTCGCACCCGAGCTGACAGAACACATTTCCATGGGAATTCCACGGAATTCCTGCCAACGCCAACCATCCCAGGCAGAATTCCACGCTGCTGGGATGTAATCAGGGAGCAAATGCTCCGTGGGAGCATCTCCCAAGGGCATTCCTTGGCTGTGACGGGCACGAGCTGCCCTCACGCTCCTGCCTGGGAGCTCTCGGATATATTTAACTGACAAGATGCTCAAAAACCCAGAAAGGAGAACACAGGAATTATTTGGACAGGATTCACAGGTTTGCAGTATCCAGATGGAACACACAACTCCTCCAAGAACGTGAATATCATGTATTTTTTCCTTTTTTTCTTTTCTTTTTTTTTTTTTTTAAGCAAATTAATGTGGGCCACCAGCCAGGCTGTGTCAAGAGGAATGTTCACATAAGGGAAGCAGTCACAGCACGACCCTTTGTCCTAAAAACCATCACTGTACTTCCCACTCTGCTGGGTTTAGGACAAAGGAGGTTACCAGGCTCCTACCTGGCACCAAAATCCCGGGAATCTGCTGGTCCTGGTGTCCTCCAGTGCTGGCTGGGAAGGAGGAATTTCATCTTCTCCTTTGGATGCCTGGAAATGAAAACATATGTGCCAAAAAAAAAAAAAGCAAACCAAAAACCAAACCCTGAAGCATTAATGAAAACTGGATGCTGCTTCTTGTTACTTTCTAAATTTGAGCTATAACAGGAACACTGAAAAATGTGCAAAGGAATGTTCTTCCCCCTCCACTCAACGACAACAAGCTTTTCCCTGGTAGTTTGCAGCACCATCCCTGCTCCATAAAAACACAATAAAATCACTGGGAGAAACACTAGAAGAGATTGACAGAGTAAAACAAGAACAAAGTATAAACCCAGAAGCATCAAGAGTAAGCCCTTAAGTCTCTTCTTCCTAATCTTCCCAATGATCTCCTCCACTGCTCTGTTTTATTACCTCTCAGAAGGGTTTTGGCTTTAATATAGATTGGAATTACTGGGGAAAGGAAACATTTTAAACATTTAGGCATCCTAACTCTTTCAAGAGAGGTTTCTTAACCTTTAATCCTCCTTCCTCCACCCGCGGGCCACGCAATATGCAGGGCAAAAGGTCAGGAACGTGGACAAAGGCAATAATCTGAGTCTAACCCACTTTTCTGTGACCCAGGCAATCAGCAGTCAGTGCACAAACACACAGCACGGGCTTTGCTGCTGCTGAGGACTGCTGGGCTCAGTTTAAATGCTGGCAAGGGTTTAAAGCACTGCACAGGCATGGAGAAGGGCTGGAAGGGCCAGAGAGGGGCACGGGCAGCAGAGGGGTCACAAAGCCATCAGATGGTTTGGGTTGGAATCCTAAAGTCCATTTAAGGGCAGGGACACCTTCCACTATCCCAGGCTGCTGCTCCAACCTGGCTTTGGACACTTCCAAGGATCCAGGGGCAGCCACAGCTGCTCTGGGCACCCTGTGCCACAGCTGGACCCTCTCCCAAGAGTTCAGGGTTGGCCAAGCAGCTCTTTGGATGATCTGAGTTAATTCTTTCCCCCTTTTCCTCGCCCCTGGGGTGTTTTTGGGGTGATCAGTGAGTTACGATCAGCTCTGCCCTGCTGTCCCCAGCCCTGGAGCTCCTTAGGAGCTACAGCTGTCACAGCTTGCCGAGGGACGTGTGGCCTTGGCTGAGGTGGCTGTCACAGCCCCGTCACTGCTGTGCACCCAGGGATCTCATCTGGCTTTTAGGATGGTTCCTGGCAGCTTGCAAATCAAACAGCAACAGCAAAATCAGCTCCAGATCCCCCCCGGGCTGAGCAGCTCCATGAAATCCTTCCCGCTGCCACCATAAATATTCAGGAGGTGCCCCAGGGAGCTGTGCCTTCATTTCCTCTGCCCTGTCGCTGGCAGGGTGACAGCTCTGGAGCCACGGACACTGCCCCAACATCCTCGGGAAGTCTGGAGGGACAGCAATGCTCACAGCAGGCAGCGATGTGCTACAAAAGAGAAGTCACAGCCCACAGCCACCCTGCCTCGGTGACCTTTCCAAACCCGCTCACTTCACCAGCTCTACAGAGCCCAAACTAACGAGAAATGCCATTTTTTCCACAAGTTCATTTGCTCCCAAAAGGCTCCCAAAGGAACAGGGAAATAGCTGCAGCCACTGGTGTAGCCAGAGCCCAAACTGGGTCCCGGGGACGCCCTGAGGGCGGCTTCTCCCTGGTGAAAAAAGTGAGCAGACAGAAAAAGGAAAGTTTCACAAGAGATTCAGCCCTTCTGCTGCTTTTCCACACCAAACTGATCCACTCAGCTAAACATTCAGCCCCGAGGCTTTCTTCCCTCAAACTGATTCACTCCAAAAATTGTTTTATTCAGGGCAGAAAGGACGGGCAAAGCCAGGAGGCTCCTTTTCCCTTTCTATTCAGGCTTGGCTGGGAGCAGCTGAGCTGGGGTTGCTCCCAGAGGATGCTGAGTTTTGGGGTGATGAAATGATGCTGTCACCATCACCTCAGGGCTCTCCTTGGTCCCTGTGTGGAGGAACCTCTCCTGAGCTCCCAGCTCTTCATCCCCAGAGTTGGTGACGAGCGACTTTGGAGGGAGATGAATAAAGATGTGAATTTGAATATTCAAGTACACAGAGATGTGTTGATGCTGCCTTTTGTTAGACACAGCAGACACTGACTTGTACCTTCTGTCAAAGCTAGATTTGGGAGACAGCACAAAATGTTGGGTCTGCTGTGTGGAAAAAAAAACCCCCTAAAAATTCAAGAAAATCATGTGAACATTGCTGCATCTCTGGGTTTTTGTGGTTCATATACAAGTTGGAAGGAAATACTAATTCAAGGCCAACTAAATGATATGGGGCTGTCAAAGTTGTGCATCAGTCTGGGAGGTAAGCGAAATTTAATATAAAAAAAAAAATCAGCAGGGAATCAGCAAAATGGACCAGAAATGATCCCATTTCTCCTGATCAATATTTATTTATCCCAGAGGAAAATACTGATTTATCCCACAGATTAACCCCTCTGATTTTCCTTTTTTCAGTCGCTTGGAAGACCCTGACAACTAAAAATGCAAACAACGTGCACCAAACAAGCTTTTGGCTGCTCTTTGCAGGCTGAAATCTGACGTGCAGGATGGGAACCCACAGCATTTCATGGCTCCATCACACAGACAGGGAATCTCAGCAAACTCCCCTCTCCTTTTGATCATCTCACAGGTCTCATCTGTTCCTATCAGAACTTTTGAAGAGGAATGTCTGATGTTTCCTTCTGAAGTCGATGTGAGAAAGTGAAGAGCCTTTATTTTAAGGTACCTTTAGAAAGGAGTAGGTTGACACATGCAAAATGGAGTTTTCACTCCTTTGTTTGAGTCATTCCAACACAAAAAAAAAAAAAAAGAATCTGTCAGTGACAAGTCAGGAGGTTGTTTGTTATTTCTGAACTGGCAAGAAAGAGAATATTAAACCCACCAGGAACGTGTTCTAGAAATTCCACTATTCCTTATTCTTCCTGAAGGATGAAGAAGTGTTGTGTCATGGAATGAGGTAAATCAACAAAATAGCAAATTAAGATCAAGAGTTTGGGGACAGAATTAGGTAACAGCACCTAACCAGGTTTGTCAGCAGAAGGGTTTTGTTCTCCACAGTAAAAATGCTCTTGAGTTAAGAGGTTTAATTTTAAATATCTGACAGAGCAAAATGAAGCAATTGGAATAATTATTTACCTCATGACTCCACCCAAGGCCTCTCTACAGCAATAGTTTTACCCCCAAGTACCAGGCAGAATCCAGGGAATTCATACCTGGATTCTGCCTCCCTCAGTGACTCAGAGGGGGAGATATCTGGGAATTCCTGAAGTGGAATGCCTCTCAATGGGAATTTTTATCCCAATTTTCACTAAAGGCATTGGAAAGTGTTCCATAAACTTTATTGAGCTCTGGATGTGGGTAGGGAGAATCCTGATGAGGCTTTGCAAGAAGATTTTCTGGACTGTGTCCTGAAATTCTGGGGCTTCTGACCTCCCTTTTCACAGAGCTGAGTTAAGATTTGCTCCTGGAACATGGGACAAAAGAGGAATATTCAGGGATTTTCAGCATCCCTGCCATGGCATGGCAGCATGCTGCACAATGACAGATTCCCTCAAACTTCCAGCCAGGAGGTTTGGTTAAACCCCATAAATTTGGACAGAAAGGGCCTCCAACTGTCCTGCCTCACACGTCCAGAGAGACATTTTATCACAACATCCATCAGCCAGCCCAGCTCCTCCGAGTGGGAAGTTCTGTGATTTCTGCTCTCACATTCTGCCAGATGCTGGGCTCTTTCATTCCCTGCCAGACAGGAACAGCCTCATAACTCACAGGCAGCCCACGATGCCATAAACCCCTTTGTGAGACACGCTCCCCATCCGTGAGGGTTAAAAAATACGACCCCATCTATCTAAAAAAAAAACCCAATAAATGAGGAATCTGGTGGAATAAGTAGCCCATTAGGCATGGCACTAGGTTTAAACTGGAATTCTGCCTCCTCAGATTTTCTAACACTTCCCAGATGGATAAAGATTGACCAAAAATAGAAGCAGCCTATAAAAAGCTGATTTTGATCCATTTCTGAGGGGAGCCTTTCCCCTTACCTGGCACCCAGCACATCTGGCACCCAGAGCCTGGAATGGCACATTCCAGAGCAGATGGAGGGCTCAGGACCACCAGCACCTGGAGCATTCCAGGCTGCCAAGCCTGGTGTCTCTGCCACCAGCAGATCCCAAGAGAGAGCTCCATGTCCTCCTGCTCCTCCTGGATCTCTCCATCCAAGAGCTCAGGAAAATGCTGGGACCTCAGGAAAATGCTGACCTGATACAAACCAGTCCTTTTCCCAGTTCAGCTTCAGTGTGGACCAAATTCAGGTCCCATGAAACTTAATCCAGACTATTTCTGGCCTCCAGCTTTGGTGACAGCCTCAGCACTGAAGTATTGACACCTAAATTCCATAAATTCCCAGATTTGCCATCAAATTCAGGTCACATTTAACTTAATCCAGACTATTTCTGGCTTCCAGCTTTGGTGACAGCCTCAGCACAATATTATTGACACCTAAATTCCATAAATTTGGAGTGGGACCAGTATTAAATAGAAATACCTCCCAAAACACCCAACCTGAAATCATTCCCTGTTCCCCACAGGCCGTGCTGGATGTGGCAGCATCCCTGAGGTGCTGCTGGAAGGGACCTGGGGAGAAAGGAGTTGGGAATCTCCTCACTCACCCCATGAGAGCAACAAGGACCAGCTCAAGCTTCCCAGGAAAAATATTCCTGTTTAATCCCTACCAAGCAAATTATAAAGCTTTTAAAACTCAATTTCTCTGGTTTAAACCAAACTGAGGTGAATTAGTGTCTGCCTCAACCTCAGATCCATCTGGATAATCCTGCATCAGGGCTCCTGTTGGAAGGATGTCCCTGGAAATGGCACATCCCAGTTTAGAAAGCTTGGTAAAATTCTCTCTTTGGTGAAAAACTGGGAGATTACAGATACAGGGAAGGCTGTGCTGGTAAAGGATTCCCAGTAAATCCCCAGTAAAGCAGAGTCAAAGCCAAGCAGTTTGCTGGGAAAAGGCCTTTTCCTCCCCTGCCCTTTTGCTGGACATTCCAGTGGGCAGGGACACACAGGAGATAAAGCAGGAAATCCCTTTCAGGTTCACAGCAATCCATCCAGGGGGGAATGTCTTCCCAAAAAGAAAACAAATCATGCAAAGACTTATCTGGTGTAATTGCAGTGCTCTCCTAAAAGCCTCTTTTCCCAGTGGTAGCCAGCAAATCTCTGGAAATGCCAGAAGAAAGGGATTGTTCATATAAACACATCCATTTCCAGGGGAAGTTTACTCTTCCTATAGCCAGAGGATGTTTATTTTGTGGAAAAGATCATGTTAAAACCTTTCCTCCCTTCTCCTCCATCCCTGGCACTCAGGAGCAGCCATTCCTCATTCCCGAGGTTTAGCAGGTCAAGGGAAGGGGGAGACCCAGTGGAAACATGAGGAAAAATAAATACAGGGAATGAAATTGATAAACAAAATAGCTGAGCTGGAGTGTGCAGGCTAAAAATTCCCTGGCTGGGGCAGTGACAAAGGATGGCTGAGAACTGTCAGCTCTGTGGGGTGATGCTAAATATCCCCTGGACCACAGGCTGGGATCCCAGTCCCTCTGCTGCCCTTTGGAATGTGGCTGGAATGCCGGGGAGGCCGGGAATGCTCCGTGCCCGATGTGCTTCCAGCAGCTTTTAGAGATGCAAAATCAATGGCAACGATTTGAACTCGGGTTTAACACAGTCCTAATGAAGTTTAATGGGTGCCATTAGGAAAATTGGGAGTACCAGCACAATCCATCATTGCACAGATAAACGGGCAATGGGAATAAAGAAAATATGGGGGTTTTTTTAGCACTACTTTACCTGCATCTTCTGTACCCAAAGGGAAAACCACCAGGGAAAATTCCTAAAATTCAAGCTATTGTTTCATGTCCCTGCTTGCTGTACTATTGTAACTTTTTCTGCTTTCAGACTTGGCAGCTGCAGCCAGCTCTAAGTGTTCTGTTCTTCCTGTTTCTAAGGCCTGCTTCCCAGCTTTCTGAAAATCTTCTTAGCTTTACTATTTCCCACAGTTCCCAGGGTGGAACTGGGAATAAAACCAGTAAATACCCACACTAAGGATGAAACCCTGATTTGGGGCTTCCAGTCTAATTCCAGGACTCATCCCAGAGTTTGGAAGACTCCAAGGATGGAGTTTGCACAGCTTCTCTGGGTTCCTGGAAGAGCAGAGAGGAAATTGCTGAAAATTCACTTCCTGCTTGTCTTGGGCACCACAGCAGCTTCTTGGGAATGGCTGGAAAAGCTGAAAATTCACTTCCTGCTTGTCTTGGGCACCACAGCAGCTTCTCAGGGGCACCTCTGGCTCCTCTGCTTCCAGAGCAGGGAATCCAGCAGGTCTGGGCATGGAAGGAGAATCCCAGATGAGCTCTGGAGTTCAGTGTTCAGGCAGGGGGTGCTGGTGACTGGGAAAGTTCTGAAATTCCTGAGGCTCTTCCCGGTGCTGGTCAAGGTGCCAAGAGGAAAGCACTGTCCCAAAGAGAGAGAGAAGAACCCTGGAATCATGGAATGCTTTGGGTTGGAAAGG
>VYZP01011548.1:24903-36731 GCA_013400635.1 Hypocryptadius cinnamomeus | reverse complement strand
TTGGGGGGGGTTTGGGGGCTCAGCAGGGCGGGGCTGAGCTGGGCTGGTCTTCCTGCAGAGCTGGGGTGGAAAGGAGAATGGATTCGGGCTGGCTGAGTGCTGTCGGGACCTGCACATGATGGTGAGTGGCAGCTACGGGTCACCTGAGCTCGTGTGGGTCACCTTGTTCTGTCCTGGGGGTCTCCAGAACTCACCTTTGTCACCTTATCCTGTCCCAGTGGTTCCCAGAACTCACCTATGTCATCTTGTCCCGTCCCAGAACTCACCTGTGTCACCTTGTCCTGTGCTAGGAGTCCCCAGAACTCACCTGTGCCTCACGGGTCTCTCTGTCACATCTTGGTGTGACCTGTTCCCAACATCACCTTGTGTGCCTTTGTCACATCCTGAGGCCCCTTGATGCCATCCTGGGGTCTCCAGCGCTGTCTGGTGTCCTCTCAGGCCGTCTCCAGCGCTGTCCTGTCCTTCTGTGTCACCTTCTGCAGTCCCCAATGCCGTCCCTCATCCCCCAACACCACTTTGTCACATCTGTTGCATCCCAGGGTCCCCCCACCCCTTTTTCTGTGTCCCAGTGTCCCCCAGCCTGGCACTGTCACCCCAGGGGAGGGGACCCTGCTGTCCCCCCTCATCCCTGTGTCCCTCCCCAGAAATACCCCCCCAGTGCCACCACCCTGCACTTCGAGTTCTACGCCGAGCCGGGCGTCGAGGTGAAGGTGGACAAGAGGGTGAGTGACACTGGGGACAGTTGGGGACATGAGGAGGCCCCCAAAACACCGGGGCCACCCCTTGACCTCCTATGACCCCTCCAGGCCACCAGCACCACCTTGCACTACATCCACATCGAGCAGCTGGACAAGGTGAGCATGGGGGGCACCTTCATTTGGGGGGGCCTCTGCTTGGGTCAGGGCCCCTCTATACCCTGCACTGCCCTTTTGTTTCTCTGCCCCCAGTTCTGGTCCTCTGCCCCCTAATTTTGTCCTTTGCCCCCCTGTTTTGTCCCCTGCCCCATAATTTTGTTCCTTGTGCCCCAGTTTTGTCCCTCTGTACCCAATCTTGTCCCTCCACACCCCAATTTTGTCCCCTGCCCCCCTCAATTTTGTCCCCTGCCTCCCCAGTTTTGCTTCTGCTCTTCCTAGTTTCTCTTTCCCTTCCTCCCCCAGATCTCAGAGAGTCCCTCAGAGATCATGGAGTCCCTGACCAAGATGTACAGCATCCCCAAGGACAAGCAGGTGTGTAGGGGGACATCGAGGGGACCCCCACGGGTTGGGGGGTGACCCCCAGACGCTCCCTGACCCCCCCAAATCCTCTATCCCCCCCCCCAGATGCTGCTGTTCACCCACATCCGCCTGGCCCACGGCTTCTCCAACCACAAGAAACGGCTGCAGGCAGTGCAGGCGCGACTCCACGCCATCTCCATCCTGGGTGGGCCTTCGTTAGGGCTTGTTTTAATTGGGGGGTGGGCTTGGAGGGTCGGGGGGTGCTTTTGGGGGGTCCTGGGGCAGTTGGGGTGACCCCCCCCCTTTCCGCAGTGTACTCCAACGCGCTGCAGGAGTCGGCCAACAGCATCCTGTACAACGGGCTGATCGAGGAGCTGGTGGACGTGCTGCAGATCACCGACAAGCAGCTGATGGTGAGATCCAGGGACCTCCAGGGCCGAGTCCTGTCCCTTTATCTGTCCCTTTTGTGTCCCCTTGTGTGTCCCCTCACCTGTCCCCTTGTGTGTTCCCTTGCTTGTCCCTTCATGTGTTCCCTCACTGACGTCGTGCTGCACACGCTGCTCACCAAGGATGTGAGTGTGGCTCCCCTGTCCTGCAGCTGTCACCTCCCCTGTTCTGCATGTGTCACCTCACTTGTCCCGCATCTGTCACCTGGCCTGTCCTGTACCTGTCCTACGCCTGTCTTGCTCCTGGCTTTTCACGTATCTTGTATGTGTTCCTTCACTTGTGCCTTCACCTGTCGCGTCATCTGTCCTCTTGTGTATCCCCTCACCAATGTCATGCTGCATGTGCTGCTCATCAAGGACATGAGTGTCCCTCTCCTGTCCCTCACCTGTCACATCACCTGTCCCCTTGTGTATTCCTTCACCAACGTTATGCTGCTCATGAAGGACGTGAATGTCCCTCACCTGTCCCTTGCCTGTCCCTCACGTGTTCCTCCCGTCCCTCACCTGTCCCTTGCGTGTCCCTCACCTGTCCCTTGCCTGTCCCTCACGTGTCCCTCCCCTGTCCCTGCCAGGACATCAAGGCAGCCTCCCTGCGGACGCTGACGTCCATCGTGCACCTGGAGCGCACGCCGAAGCTCAGCAGCATCATCGACTGCACCGGCACTGCCTCCTACCACGGCTTCCTGCCCGTGCTGGTGCGCAACTGCATCCAGGCCATGATCGGTGCGTGCCGGGGGCTGGGGGGGTCACCAGGGGGGTGTGACCCGCCCTAACCACACCTTTGCACCCCCAGACCCTTCCATGGAGCCCTACCCCCACCAGTTTGCCACGGCGCTCTTCTCCTTCCTGTACCACCTGGCCAGCTACGACGCGGGCGGCGAGGCGCTGGTGTCGTGCGGCATGATGGAGGCGCTGCTCAAGGTGAGCTCTTCTCACCTGTGGGCAGCTCTCAGGTGCCTCGGGGACTGCCTCACCTGCTGTCTGTCCCTTCGCCAGGTGATCAAGTTCCTGGGGGACGAGCAGGACCAGATCACGTTCGTCACGCGGGCGGTGCGGGTGGTGGATCTCATCACCAACCTGGACATGGCCGCCTTCCAGTCGCACAGCGGGCTGTCCATCTTCATCTACCGCCTCGAGGTGCTGCCCCCCTACCCATGCCCTGCTTTTGGGGTGCCCCGGGGGTGTTTTGGGGTCCCCTGGGGTGGTTTGGGGTGCTGAAGCTCTGTCCCCCCCAGCACGAGGTGGACCTGTGCCGCCGTGAGTGTCCCTTTGTCATCAAGCCCAAAGTGCAGCGCCCGCCCACTGCCACCCTGCCCGAGGGTGAGGACATGGAGACGGACATGGAGGGTGAGCAGAGGCGGCATCCCCCCCTCCCCTTGGTGTCATCTCTTCCCCCCCGTGGTGTCACCTGTTACCCTGCAATGTCACCGTCCCCCTGCAGTGACCGACGTGGCCATGGAGAGCAGCCCCGGCCCCTCGGCCGAAGCCCGGCCGGACCCAGTGCCACCAGCCCCGCCTGCTGTGCCCAGCACCAGCGCTGCCACCCCCTCCCCACGTGGCGGTAGGTGCCCCCTAAGGCTGGGGACATAGGGGGACAGTGGGGATGCTGCTGGACCCCAATTTGTTCCCTACATGGAGACCCCAATTCCGTCCCTACGTGGACACCCCAGTTCTTCCTGTATGGACACCCTAATTCATTCCCCATATGGACGCCTTAATTCCTCTTGCGTGGACATCCCGGTTCCTCCTGTATGAACACCCCAATTCTCTCCACATGGACACCCCAATTCCTTCCCCATATGAACACCCCATTTCCTCTCCTATGAAGACCCCAAATCCTTTTTCACATCTATCTCTCTCTCTCTGAGGACACCCCAATATCCTCGTGTGCCCCCCAATCTTCTCCCCATGTCCCCCCCAGGAGTGCAGTGCATCCCCCAGCGCGCCGCTTTGCTCAAATCCATGCTGAACTTCCTCAAAAAAGCCATCCAAGACCCCGCCTTCTCCGACGGCATTCGGCACGGTGGGTGGTCCCCGATGTCCCCAAACCCCCCCGGGGGGGTTGGCAGGGGTGGTGGCACTGACCACACGTGTCCCCACAGTGATGGACGGCTCGCTGCCCACCTCGCTGAAGCACATCATCAGCAACGCCGAGTACTACGGCCCCTCGCTGTTCCTGCTGGGTGAGCCACGCCCCGGCCCCACCTGGGCAGCGCGGGGCGGGCACGGAGCGGGGACCCCGCCAGGTGCTCTACCTGCCCTCAGTGCCCCCCTCTCTCCTCCGCCGCAGCGACCGAGGTGGTGACGGTCTTCGTGTTCCAGGAGCCCTCGCTGCTGTCCTCGCTGCAGGACAACGGCCTCACCGACGTCATGCTGCACGCTCTGCTCATCAAGGATGTGAGTGGGGCTTACCTGTCCCCTTGTGTGTCCCCTCACCTGTTTTAACATCTGTTCCATTTCCCGCCCTGCACCTGTCCCTGTGCCTGTTGCANCAAGGATGTGAGTGTGGCTCCCCTGTCCTGCAGCTGTCACCTCCCCTGTTCTGCATGTGTCACCTCACTTGTCCCGCATCTGTCACCTGGCCTGTCCTGTACCTGTCCTACGCCTGTCTTGCTCCTGGCTTTTCACGTATCTTGTATGTGTTCCTTCACTTGTGCCTTCACCTGTCATGTCATCTGTCCTCTTGTGTATGCCCTCACCAATGTCATGCAGCATGTGCTGCTCATCAAGGACGTGAGTGTCCCTCTCCTGTCCCTCACCTGTCACATCACCTGTCCCCTTGTGTATTCCTTCACCAACGTTATGCTGCTCATCAAGGACGTGAATGTCCCTCACCTGTCCCTTGCCTGTCCCTCACGTGTTCCTCCCGTCCCTCACCTGTCCCTTGCGTGTCCCTCACCTGTCCCTTGCCTGTCCCTCACGTGTCCCTCCCCTGTCCCTGCCAGGACATCAAGGCAGCCTCCCTGCGGACGCTGACGTCCATCGTGCACCTGGAGCGCACGCCGAAGCTCAGCAGCATCATCGACTGCACCGGCACTGCCTCCTACCACGGCTTCCTGCCCGTGCTGGTGCGCAACTGCATCCAGGCCATGATCGGTGCGTGCCGGGGGCTGGGGGGTCACCAGGGGGGCGTGACCCGCCCTAACCACACCTTTGCACCCCCAGACCCTTCCATGGAGCCCTACCCCCACCAGTTTGCCACGGCGCTCTTCTCCTTCCTGTACCACCTGGCCAGCTACGACGCGGGCGGCGAGGCGCTGGTGTCGTGCGGCATGATGGAGGCGCTGCTCAAGGTGAGCTCTTCTCACCTGTGGGCAGCTCTCAGGTGCCTCGGGGACTGCCTCACCTGCTGTCTGTCCCTTCGCCAGGTGATCAAGTTCCTGGGGGACGAGCAGGACCAGATCACGTTCGTCACGCGGGCGGTGCGGGTGGTGGATCTCATCACCAACCTGGACATGGCCGCCTTCCAGTCGCACAGCGGGCTGTCCATCTTCATCTACCGCCTCGAGGTGCTGCCCCCCTACCCATGCCCTGCTTTTGGGGTGCCCCGGGGGTGTTTTGGGGTCCCCTGGGGTGGTTTGGGGTGCTGAAGCTCTGTCCCCCCCAGCACGAGGTGGACCTGTGCCGCCGCGAGTGTCCCTTTGTCATCAAGCCCAAAGTGCAGCGCCCGCCCACTGCCACCCTGCCCGAGGGTGAGGACATGGAGACGGACATGGAGGGTGAGCAGAGGCGGCATCCCCCCCTCCCCTTGGTGTCATCTCTTCCCCCCCGTGGTGTCACCTGTTACCCTGCAATGTCACCGTCCCCCTGCAGTGACCGACGTGGCCATGGAGAGCAGCCCCGGCCCCTCGGCCGAAGCCCGGCCGGACCCAGTGCCACCAGCCCCGCCTGCTGTGCCCAGCACCAGCGCTGCCACCCCCTCCCCACGCGGCGGTAGGTGCCCTCTAAGGCTGGGGACATAGGGGGACAGTGGGGATGCTGCTGGACCCCAATTTGTTCCCTACATGGAGACCCCAATTCCGTCCCTACGTGGACACCCCAGTTCTTCCTGTATGGACACCCTAATTGTTTCCCCATATGGACACCTTAATTCCTCTTGCGTGGACATCCCAGTTCCTCCTGTATGAACACCCCAATTCCCTCCACATGGACACCCCAATTCCTTCCCCGTATGCCTCTGTTATGAAGACCCCAAATCCTTTTTCACATCTATCTCTCTCTCTCTGAGGACACCCCAATATCCTCGTGTGCCCCCCAATCTTCTCCCCATGTCCCCCCCAGGAGTGCAGTGCATCCCCCAGCGCGCCGCTTTGCTCAAATCCATGCTGAACTTCCTCAAAAAAGCCATCCAAGACCCCGCCTTCTCCGACGGCATTCGGCACGGTGGGTGGTCCCCGATGTCCCCAAACCCCCCCGGGGGGGTTGGCAGGGGTGGTGGCACTGACCACACGTGTCCCCACAGTGATGGACGGCTCGCTGCCCACCTCGCTGAAGCACATCATCAGCAACGCCGAGTACTACGGCCCCTCGCTGTTCCTGCTGGGTGAGCCACGCCCCGGCCCCACCTGGGCAGCGCGGGGCGGGCACGGAGCGGGGACCCCGCCAGGTGCTCTACCTGCCCTCAGTGCCCCCCTCTCTCCTCCGCCGCAGCGACCGAGGTGGTGACGGTCTTCGTGTTCCAGGAGCCCTCGCTGCTGTCCTCGCTGCAGGACAACGGCCTCACCGACGTCATGCTGCACGCTCTGCTCATCAAGGATGTGAGTGGGGCTTACCTGTCCCCTTGTGTGTCCCCTCACCTGTTTTAACATCTGTTCCATTTCCCGCCCTGCACCTGTCCCTGTGCCTGTTGCATTTCCTGCTCAGCGCTTCTGTCATGTCCCTGTGCCTGTTCCATTTCCTGCCCTGCATCTGTCTCACGTTCCTGTGTCTGTTCCATTACCTGCCCTGCACCTGTTGCCACATCTGCCCTTCACTTGTCCCCACACCTGCTTTGCACCTGTCCCGTTTCCTCTCCTACATCTCCAGATCTGCCTCTCACCTGTCTGCTCACCTGTGCATCACCTGTCCCCGCACCTGTCCTGTGCGTGCGACCTGTGCTAGTGCCACACCTGCCCCAGCTCCACCCCAGACCTTCCTCCCTGCCTGCTGTTCACCTGCCCATGCCACACCTGCCCAGTGTGTGCCCCAACTTTGCCCCACACCTGCTTAATGTCTGTGCCAGCTTTGCCCCTCACCTGCCCAGTGCCTACCCCACCACCTGCCCCTCCCTTGCCCCAGGTCTGCCCTGTGTCTGCCCCACACCAGATGTGCCCCCAGCCCTTGCCCCACACCAGGTGTGCCATAACCCCTCACCTGCCCTCACCTGCGCAGGTGCCGGCGACGCGGGAGGTGCTGGGCTCGCTGCCCAACGTGTTCAGCGCGCTGTGCCTGAACGCACGGGGGCTGCAGAGCTTCGTGCAGTGCCAGCCCTTCGAGCGCCTCTTCAAGGTGCTGCTGTCCCCCGACTACCTGCCCGCCATGCGCCGCCGCCGCAGCTCCGACCCCCTGGGTGAGCGGGGGACACGGGGGCACTGGGGGGCACTGGGGGTACTGGGGATACTGGGGACACACAAGGTGCTGCTGTCCCATGACTCCCTGCCCACCATGCGGTGTTGACGCAGCTCTGACCCCCTTGGGGAGTGGGAGGTACTGGGGGGACCGGGGTGTACTGGAAATGCTGGGGACACTGGGGGACTGAGGACTCTGGGGATACTGGGGATAATGGGGGTACTGGGGGTGCTGGGGACACTGGGGACACAACAAGGTTTTTGGCAATACGTCATCCTAACATTTAAGTAATTCTCTCATTTTTTGGCGGTGTTTGTGTTTATTTTGGGTACCATCCTCTGTTTATTTAACTCCCAGAACCACTTCTGCCCCCACACCCCCCCCAAATGCTCTCTGTCCCCCCTAAAACCTGCTCTGCCCCCCCAAAACGCTCTCTGTCCCCACAGGTGACACAGCTTCCAACTTGGGCAGCGCCGTGGACGAACTGATGCGGCACCAGCCCACGCTCAAGACCGACGCCACCACTGCCATCATCAAGGTGACAACTTGGGGACGTTTGTGGGGCTTCAGGGCCCCCCAGAATCTGTCTGGGCCCCCCCTAAATGCCAGCCTCTCCACAGCTGCTGGAGGAGATCTGCAGCCTGGGCCGGGACCCCAAGTACATCTGCCAGAAGCCGTCGATGCAGAAGGCGGACGGGACGGCAGCCGCGCCGCCCCCGCGCTCGCCCCACGCTGCCGAGGAGGCCTCGAGCGAGGATGAGGAGGAGGAGGAGGTGCAGGCCATGCAGAGCTTTGGGGCTGCCCAGCAGAGCGAGGCAGAGCCCAGCCAGACGTGAGCAGGACAGGGCAGGCTGGGGAGGTCTGGGGTGGTGGCAGGTCACTGTGGTGTCCTCAGATATCCGTGGTGTCCCCAGGTCACTTTGGTGTCCCCGGAGATCTGTGGTCAGTGGTGTTTTATGGATGGTCTGGGGTGGAGAGGGTCCTGAGGGAGCTGTGGAAGGGTCTGGGGGATCCTGGGTCAGCTGGGGAAGGGGTTGAGCGTGGAGAAAAGGGACTGGGGGGAAATTTAGGCTGGAAATCTGNGGGGGGCTGCAAGTCCATCCTGGTATGGGCTGGGGGGGCTGCAAATCCATCCTGGTATGGCTGGGGGGGCTACGAATCCATCCTGTGGGGTTAAATCCATCCTGATATGGGCTGGGGGGGGGCTGAAAATCCATCCTGGGGGTCTCAGGGGTCTGCAAATCCACCGTGGGGGTCTGCAAATCCATCCTGGTACAGCTTCGGGGGGCTGCAAATCCATCCTGGAATGGACCCTGATGATGCTCTCTTTGTCCCCCCTGTGTCCCCAATCTCTGTCCCGTGAGCCCAAGGTGCTTCAGGAGGGTTCAGTGACCCCCAGGAGGGTTCAGTGACCCCTCAGTGACCCCAATGTCCTCTCCCTGTGTCCTCAGACTCTCTCCCACAAGCCCAAGGTGCTCCAGGAAGGTTTAGTGACCCTGATGTCCCCTCTGTCCCCTAAGACTCTCTCCCATGAGCCCAAAGTGCTCCAGGAGGGTTCAGTGACTCCCAGGAGGGTTCAGTGACCTTGATGTCCCTTCTCTGTGTCCCCAGACTCTCTCCCATGAGCCCAAAGTGCTCCAGGAGGGTTCAGTGACTCCCAGGGGGGTTCAGTGACCTTGATGTCCCCTCTCTGTGTCCCCAGACTCTCTCTCATGAGCCCAAAGTGCTCCAGGAGGGTTCAGTGACTCCTCAGTGACCCTGATGTCCCTCCTCTGTGTCCCCAGACTCTCTCCCACGAGCCCAAAGTGTTCCAGGAGGGTTCAGTGACTCCTCAGTGACCCTGATGTCCCTTCTGTGTCCCATGTCACTGTCTCATGANACTGAGGACTCTGGGGATACTGGGGATAATGGGGGTACTGGGGGTGCTGGGGACACTGGGGACACAACAAGGTTTTTGGCAATACATCATCCTAACATTTAAGTAATTCTCTCATTTTTTGGAGGTGTTTGTGTTTATTTTGGGTACCATCCTCTGTTTATTTAACTCCCAGAACCACTTCTGCCCCCACACCCCCCCAAATGCTCTCTGTCCCCCCTAAAACCTGCTCTGCCCCCCCAAAACGCTCTCTGTCCCCACAGGTGACACAGCTTCCAACTTGGGCAGCGCCGTGGACGAACTGATGCGGCACCAGCCCACGCTCAAGACCGACGCCACCACTGCCATCATCAAGGTGACAACTTGGGGACGTTTGTGGGGCTTCAGGGCCCCCCAGAATCTGTCTGGGCCCCCCCTAAATGCCAGCCTCTCCACAGCTGCTGGAGGAGATCTGCAGCCTGGGCCGGGACCCCAAGTACATCTGCCAGAAGCCGTCGATGCAGAAGGCGGACGGGACGGCGGCCGCGCCGCCCCCGCGCTCACCCCACGCTGCCGAGGAGGCCTCGAGCGAGGATGAGGAGGAGGAGGAGGTGCAGGCCATGCAGAGCTTTGGGGCTGCCCAGCAGAGCGAGGCAGAGCCCAGCCAGACGTGAGCAGGACAGGGCAGGCTGGGGAGGTCTGGGGTGGTGGCAGGTCACTGTGGTGTCCTCAGATATCCGTGGTGTCCCCAGGTCACTTTGGTGTCCCCGGAGATCTGTGGTCAGTGGTGTTTTATGGATGGTCTGGGGTGGAGAGGGTCCTGAGGGAGCTGTGGAAGGGTCTGGGGGATCCTGGGTCAGCTGGGGAAGGGGTTGAGCATGGAGAAAAGGGACCGGGGGGAAATTTAGGCTGGAAATCTGCAAAAACTCCCCAGAAAGGGTCTGGCAGGGAGGTGTTAAAGCCAAGCCTGGGTGTGACACTTGGTGACAAGCTGATGACAAGGTCACAGAGTGGTCTCAGAGGTCTTTTCTGACCTCGTTAACTCTGATTTTGTTTCCTGGGGGGGGGGTCACACCTCCCTCATCCTTCTCTCTGTGCTTGCAGTGTGGTGGGCACAGAGGAGCGCATCCCCATCCCGCTCATGGACTACATCCTCAACGTGGTGAGGGCCAGTGCCATCCCTGGGGGCTCCCCCTGGTCCTGACCCCCCCTCGAGGAGGTTCAGAGCCCCCCTGATCCCCTTTTGTCCCAGATGAAGTTCGTGGAGTCCATCCTGAGCAACAACACCACGGATGATCACTGCCAGGAGTTCGTGGCCCAGCGGGGGCTGCGGCCGCTTGTCACCATCCTGGGGCTGCCCAACCTGCCCGTGGACTTCCCCACCTCTGCAGCTTGCCAGGCTGTGGCTGGGGTCTGCAAATCCATCCTGGTACGGCTCAGGGGGCTGCAAATCCATCCTGGGGGTCTGAAAATCCATCCTGGTATGGCTGAGTGGCTGGAAATCTTCCTGGGGGGCTGCAAGTCCATCCTGGTATGGGCTGGGGGGGCTGCAAATCCATCCTGGTATGGCTGGGGGGGCTACGAATCCATCCTGTGGGGTTAAATCCATCCTGATATGGGCTGGGGGGGGGCTGAAAATCCATCCTGGGGGTCTCAGGGGTCTGCAAATCCATCCTGGTACAGCTTCGGGGGGCTGCAAATCCATCCTGGAATGGACCCTGATGATGCTCTCTTTGTCCCCCCTGTGTCCCCAATCTCTGTCCCGTGAGCCCAAGGTGCTTCAGGAGGGTTCAGTGACCCCCAGGAGGGTTCAGTGACCCCTCAGTGACCCCAATGTCCTCTCCCTGTGTCCTCAGACTCTCTCCCACAAGCCCAAGGTGCTCCAGGAAGGTTTAGTGACCCTGATGTCCCCTCTGTCCCCTAAGACTCTCTCCCATGAGCCCAAAGTGCTCCAGGAGGGTTCAGTGACTCCCAGGAGGGTTCAGTGACCTTGATGTCCCTTCTCTGTGTCCCCAGACTCTCTCCCACGAGCCCAAAGTGTTCCAGGAGGGTTCAGTGACTCCTCAGTGACCCTGATGTCCCTTCTGTGTCCCATGTCACTGTCTCATGAGCCCAGAGTGCTCCAGGAGGGTTCAGTGACTCCTTAATGACCCTAATGTCCCTTCTCTGTGTCCCTAGTCACTGTCTCATGAGCCCAAAGTGCTCCAGGAGGGTTCAGTGGCTCCTCAGTGACCCTGATGTCCCCTCTCTGTGTCCCCAGACTCTCTCCCACGAGCCCAAAGTGCTCCAGGAGGGTTCAGTGACTTCTCAGTGACCCTAATGTCCCTTCTCTATGTCCCTAGTCACTGTCTCATGAGCCCAAAGTGCTCCAGGAGGGTTCAGTGGCTCCTCAGTGACCCTGATGTCCCCTCTCTGTGTCCCCAGACTCTCTCTCATGAGCCCAAAGTGCTCCGGGAGGTTTCAGTGACTCCTCAGTGACCCTGATGTCCCTTCTCTGTGTCCCCAGACTCTCTCCCACGAGCCCAAGGTGCTGCAGGAGGGGCTGGTGCAGCTGGAGGCCGTGCTGTCGGCGCTGGAGCCGCTGCACCGGCCCATCGAGGCCCCGGGGGGCTCGGTGCTGCTGCGGGAGCTGGCCGGGGCCGGGGCCGTGCCCGATGCCACGCTCTCAGCCCAGGCCACCCCCCTGCTGCACGCACTGACTGCTGCCCACGCCTTCATCATGATGTTTGTGCACACCTGCAGGGTGGGACAGGTAATGGGGGAGGG
>VYZP01011547.1:0-12458 GCA_013400635.1 Hypocryptadius cinnamomeus | reverse complement strand
AGCCCTGCCCAGCCCCAGGGAAGGGCAGAGGTGCCCGTGCAGGTACCTTGGTGGGGTCAGTGATATCCTCGGTGCCGCAGGGCACTGCTGTGCAGGAGCTCTGTGGGCACAGCCCAGCCCCAGCAGACCGAGCTGGCTGCAGTGGAAGCCCTGCCCAGCCCCAGGGAAGGGCAGAGGAGCCCGTGCCGGTACCTTGGCGGGGTCGGTGATGTCCTCCGTGCCGCAGGGCAGCTCGTCCCCGTCCTCGCCGCTGTGGCCGCTGGCGGCCGCCAGCTCCCGGCGCAGCTGCACAAACTGCTCTGTGGTCAGGAAGTCTCGGGGCAGGTTGTTCTGGATGTGCTCTTTAAACCTAACAACAGCCACAAAGAGGCACTGCAAAGGGGCTGTTTCACGCTGCACTGCTGCCCAACAGGGCACAACTGTAAATCCCAGGGGGTTCTGCTTTGCTTCATGGCCCCTGAGTGACACCGAGTGCTGCCAGCTCACACCCAGAACTGCCAGCACCCATCACCCCCACAAGTGCCATGTGCCAAAGGGACAGAACCCTTGCCATGGAAAAGAGATGGCAAAGGACAAAATCAGTTATAAAGGAAATACTTTATTTCCCACACCAAGAGATTTGGGGAAGACTGTGTGCAATTTAACTGAGGTTGCTGACCAAGTCTCCCTACCAATGCAGAATTTCACTATCTAAAGCTTAACCAGGATTCCTCCTTAGTCAATTAAACTGGTGCTTCACCACACATGGGCATTGCACAGGTATTAAAGTCCAAAACTGCTCATTTTGATTCCTCAAAGACATCCTCTCTTCTTCCCCACACTTCCAATGCCCGTCCTTATTCCACAACAAAACCTCTTAATTTACCTAAAACAAATTCCTCAAATGTGCATCAGTACTTTCAAACAATCAGTCCAACTGCCTGAGTATGTAAGTAAATAACTACATAAAACTGTTCCAAGTTCTTGTGCTGAGTATTTGCACCTCTCCCATGGCATTAACTCCCTGCTTTCCCTTTACCTCTGGAAGTGATGGCTGTAGAGCTGCGTTGGGATTCCCAGGATGCGGTCATAGATGGATGTAACTTCCCTTAGGTTTCCCTGGTCATTTTCCCAGTTTATATACATTTCCCAGAGTCTGTCAGAACGGAAATCTGTCCCAGCAGCCAGCACTGCGTGTTCATAGGCTCTGCAAAAGGAAAGGTTTTACACTGGTTTCTGGATGCCAGGACCAGAGCAAGGAAGGGAAGTCCTTATTAAAGGTTATGAGCATTCTCATTTCCTTGAAACCAGACTTATATTAATTATTTACATATTTCAAAGTGTTTTCCAGATAGCTACAGAAAGGTGTCTAGAGATTCCAAAAGCTCACACTCATTTAACTCCAGCACTTCCACAACAGAACAAATACAGGCAACAGCAAAAGCCACTGGCAGGAACACAAGATATTAGGAAAATACACAACCTTTACCACTTTTGTCTTGTACAGACTCCAAACCTACCAGTGCAGCAGTGCAACACCCAAAAGCTGTGCAGCAATTCTGCAGCTCGATTCAGATCCAATTCCAGTGCAATTAAGCTTTCTGATCAAACTCTAGCCCAACCCTTTAACCAGGTCCACTGCCAGCCACAGCCCTACCCTGCAAACCTCAAGGAATTAAAATTCCAGGATTCCAAATGCTGCATTAAGTGTTTAATATGTCTTCAGACATCCAGTCTGAAGCTCTCAAGCTTTTTCCCCTTGTACCACACTGGATAGTCTCCCTCATCTTATGGAATTTGGCTCCATCATCTCTTAATTTAAAAATCCTTGAAGTGACATCAGGTTGTTATGATTTTACCCCTTGTCTTAAAAACACAATAACCTGATCCCAGTGGTGTGTATGGGTATCAGGCTGCTCCCAACTCACCCCCTGATGGTACTGTTAGTTTCAGGATCAGCAGGGTCCAAGGTCTCCTTTAGGAAGTTAATATAATGTATCCAAAGATCAACACTAAGAGGAATTGCCTGAAGCCCTCGGCGATACACCTATGAAGAGAACATGAACTGTACTTCAAATCCTTAATGGGGTCCTACGAGAGAGGCAACACTGTGTTATCCGGTGAACCTTAGAAATACTAATTACTGGAATTTTGTTTAAATAATCTACCATTACCATTCGGGTGGAGGTTGGATAGAACATGGCAATGTTCTGATCTCCACGTGCAGAGTCTTGATCTTCAAAGCGCAGCGGTCCCTGCATTCTGACCAGGTTGTGTGGGCAGGCTTTGGGGTACAGACCATAGGGCACAGACCCATTAGAGCATCATTGACAGCGTCTGACCAAAAATGCAATAAGATGGAGCAATTGTGACCAGCAAACCAACTATTATTGTTTTGAAAATGAGTAATAAATGGAAGTGACAGAAAAGCCCTGCCCTACTTGTTAAGCTGCAGTGTAATACAGAGGCTTGCACTGCAAAGCTTGACAAACTGTAGAGGTTTAACGCACCTGCCAACAAAGAGAGAGAACATTAGCTCCAAATGCCACAGCTGTGACACGTGCAAACACGTCCCTCGAGCCCTGGCCGTGCAGGGCAGGCACTGGCAGCCCAATGACTCGCAGTGGGACAGTCATTGTTGGCTTTGGGACTGGTGGCAGCGCTGGCCCTGGGCCCTACGTACCTCGTCTGACTGCTTGACGTTGTCATGGCGCTTCTCCAGGTCCGCGTACTTCTTCCAGTACCCATAACAGTAGGGGTAGTGTGAGAAAAACCTGTCAAAGGCTTTCCTGGCTGCTGGCAAGTGGTTCTGTGGGAAACAGAGCGAGCACAGTCAGTGCTTCCCTTAGCAACAACTTCAGGCTATTTTAAATACAATTATTAACACTGTGTTAGAAATGCCTGGTGTTATTTTGACACTGACAACCCGGGCTACTGGAAGGTGTCCCTGAACATGGCAGGGGGGTGGAACTGGATGAGCTTTTTAAGGTCACTTCCAACCCAAACCATCCTGGCATTTTATGATTAAACGACAGCAGTGGCAAGGACAGCTGCCTTAAATCAGTGTCTGTGACAGCTTGACATTCATTCTACATTTGTCACTGGAATTCCATGGCTTTAGTTTTCTTTGTTTATTTCTTTCGGGGAGACTGAGGAGAAAGGGGCAGGTACTAACCTCCTGCTCCACGTACTGCAGTAGATAAACCCATCCTGTGAAATCCTGTGGATTGTCCTCTACTACTTTCCAAAACTTGTCGAAATCCGGAGGGAAGTCAGCCTCGATATCTGTGGTCTGTAAGCTCTCAATGTTTGGAATTTCGCTCTCCTGCGTGTTGTCCTCGTTGAGGTCTGGGGAGCTGTTTGGGGACTGCTCCATCTCGGTGACACTCATGATCTCGGTGCTGAAGTCCATGTGCTGCTCCTCGGCCGCGCTCTCGGCGCCGGGCTCCGCGCTCTCATTGCCCACAGTCGGCTGCTCCTCCTCCGTGCTCTCCGTGTTCTCCATGGCACCGCTGTGCGACTGGATCCTGGGGGAGCAGCACCCTTCAGCACTCCTGGGGCACAGCTGGGCTCTGATCCGCAGCTCAGAGCGGCCCAGGTGCTCCAGGCATCCCTGCATTTCACCACAACCCCCATGACACCTCCTCACCCATCAGCCTGGTTCAACAATAAAAACTATTAACAGCAGTCTTAGATTTTCACATCTGCACGTTGTGGGTTTCTAAAAAACTATTGCAGAGAGCTACTGAGGTATGAAAGAGAATCATTACAGTTTTCCTCTAGGAGTCCAGTGGAAGTTTATTCTAAATAAAGAATTATGTTCAAATTTCATAGAAACATTCAGGCTGGAAAAGCTGTCTGAGACCATCAGGTCCAAGTTACTCCAGTAGCGCCAGGGCCACCATGGACCATGTCCCTAAATTCATTCAATTTTCCTACTCAGTACAAGTCAGTAAATTCTTTGTGAAATAAACAGTTGTTAAAAGGTGCCCTCAACACCAGGCTAAAGCAAAGACAAGAATCCCTGTCAGCACCAACTCAGTCCCCATTCGTGATGTCCAAACACACCCAGCAGCACCAGAGAGCCACAGAAATGCTCTGGCAGCCCCTGACCGCCAGCCCCTCACTCCCACCCACACCCAGTGCCAGGCGCTTCCTCCCGGCCCTTGGGACAGACTCCTGCTTCCTCCCACTCTTCCTTTGATGTCCCTGCCAAGAGCCACTGCCTGGCCCTGCCCTGCTGTGCCAGCACCAGGCCAGCCTGACCTGGCTGAGTGCCACCCAGCCTCGGCTGATCCCGGCCTTCCCTCCCAGAGCTGGAGCAGGGGCACTGAGCCGAGCCTGCTCCGTGCCCCGGGCGGCTCAGGGACCCCAGGGAACACCACCCTGCAGGACACAACAGCTCCCAGCTGGGAGTGCAGCTGGCGTGAAGGACAGTACTGGACTGACATCCTCACACGCTGCACTGCGCTCTGGTTCCTCCTGTGTTCTCCTTGCAGCAGGTGGCAAATACATCTGGGATTTCAAAAAGAAAGCACAAGTCCCCACCCCAGAACTCTCCAGAGTTCTTTCACACCAAAAACCTGAAGAGACAACACCCAGACCACTGCTCTCACTTCAACAAGGACATGGAGAAGACACCACTACATACTGCCAGAAAGGAAAAATCTCTCTCCCTTATCTTCAGCAGCTTCAACTCCTGAGATAACAGCTCATGTTTCCCCAGGAGTTCACCAAGCCAAGGAACTTTGGCACAATGATCAAGAGTTCACGTGGTCTACCCTGCAAGTTTTCTAATAACTGCTTTTTAAAGTATTTCTGCTCTCCATCATTAGGCAGCCATGGCTTGGAGCAGCCTGGGGTAGTGATGGGTGTCCCTGCTCACGGCAGGGGGTGGAACTGGATGGGCTTTGAAGTGTCTTCCAACCCAAACCAGTCCGTGACTCTACGATTTTGAGAAAAAACCTCATTTGTAACATTAAGTTATACATTAAGTATCAAAGAGTATCTCTGTGCCTTTCCTAGCGCAATAGGCAGAGATCTGAATCACTCAAAGGCTGCTGCACTTCTAAGGGTGCCTCGTGCAGGTTCTAAAACCGGGTGGTAAGAGCAGGGACTGACACAAACTGCAGCCACAGCACTAGAAAAAACAGCTTAAAGGCTATTTACAGCTCTAAAATTTGACCTAACAGTGACAGAGGTAATGAGTGATGGGACGAGAGGAAATGGCTTCAAACTGCACCAGGAGAGGTTCATGTTGGATACTGGGGAAATTTCTTCATGGCAAGGCTGTCCAGCCCTGGCACAGGTGCCCAGGGCAGTGCTGGAGTCCCCATCCCCGGGGAGGATTTTTTTTTTAAATCCCTGCAGGGATTTAAAGTCCTGTGCATGTGGCACTTGGGGACACGGGGTGGCCTTGGCTGCACGGGAGAATGGCTGGACTTAATGATCAGCCCTAATGGTTCCATGGATTCTGTCATCGTTAGAAATGCAGTAATTCACAACCTAAACTTATTCTGATGTTTAACAGATGTTTTCTCCCTCTAGCTGATTCAGAAGACATATTCCATCTTAAAAAAGCAGCTCTCAAATCCAGCCATCTTCAGATGAGGAGGGAAAAAAGGATGAGGGAGAAGCTGTATGGATGGGCACACAAGGTCTGAGCTTGTGAAAACTCACAAGGATCAGGATCGGCACACGTGGCTTCAAACTGAAACCAAGTCTGTCTGACAGCCCTTCCAGCCAAACGCCTTCCAGTCTGATCCCTGGCATATCCCAAAATCTGACAGCAATCCACGGCTTAAACCAGCCAATGCAACAGGCCATGAAAGTCCAGGGGTGGGGCACACCAGGGAAACTTAATTCCAGAGTTTTCACCTTAATTCCGGGGGTTTTCACTTTAATTCCAAAGGGTTTGACATCACACAGGCTAAACAACTGAATCAGAGTATCAGACAGCTACACACACACCGGTATTAAATAATTGATGCCAACATGTATTACTCAGCCTGTTACCAGCAAAAGACTGCTGTACACAAAACTGCCGCTCATAAACGTGAACGAACTAATGGGAAACAAACAGGGAAACTGCAGAGGGGCAGGAATGCGGAGCCTCATCTGAGCTGTGCCCAGAACGCTCCGCTCACACCCCTGATAAGGCGCTGCTGGATCCACCCGGGGAGGGCCGGCGCTGCCCGGGCCCAGCGCGGCTGTGCCGGGATTAGGTTTGAATCACGGAATCATTTACTGGAAAAGCCCTTCAAGGCCACCGAGTCCCAGCTGTGCCCGATGACCACCTCACCGCCAGCCCAGAGCTCTGAGTGCCACGTCCAGGAATTCCTTGGACACCTCCAGGGATGGGCACTCCAAAGCTCCCTGGGTAGCCCCTGCCAAGGCCTGAGCACCCTGTCCGTGGGGAAATTCCTGCTGCTGTCCACCCTGAGGCCGTTCCCTCTCCATCAGGGCCCAGCCTGAGCAATAACGTCACAAACCGCGCGGAGCGGCTCCGCAAGGGCCCGTTACTCTCCCACAGACCGTTTAACGCAGAAAACGGGGACGCAAGGATACAACAGGGATACCGGGAAACACCCCCACGGCAGAGTTCACCTCTCAGGCAGACTCGAGGCCTGGCAGCGGCCGCGGGGCCGACACAGCGCTCGGAGCGCCCCGCGCGCGGCCCGGCCGGGCCCAGCCCCCNAGGCCGTTCCCTCTGCTCCTGTCCCTGTTCCCTGGGAGCAGAGCCCGACCCCCCCGGCTGTCCCCTCCTGGCAGGAGTTGTGCAGAGCCACAAGGTCCCCCCTGAGCCTCCTTTGCTCCAGGCTGAGCCCCTTCCCAGCTCCCTCAGGAATTCTCCAGCCCCTTCCCAGCTCCCTCAGGAATTCTCCAGCCCCTTCTCAGCTCCTTTCCCTTCCCTGGACACTCTCCAGCCCCTCCAGGTCCCTTTTAAAGTGAGGGGTCCAGAGCCAATCCCAGGATTGGAGGTGCCTCAGCAGTGCCAGCACAGGGGGACAGCCACTGTCCTGGCCCTGCTGCCACACTATTCCTGGTCCAGGCCAGGTGCCTTTGGCCTCTTGCTCACCTTGGCACACTTGGGCTCACGATCAGCCGTTGTCACCGCGTTCCTCTGAGCAGAGCAGCTCTCGAGCCACTCCTCCCCACCCCTTTGCAGAAATACATCCCTGTACAGAAATAAATCCCTTTATTTATATATCCCATTGTGTCCCATGTCCAATGTGTCCAGAGCCCGCAACTGGAGAAGAAGGGTCAGGGTTCATTCTCCCCACTGCCCAGCCCTGAGACAACAAATACTGCACCACTGCCTGAGGGGGTACAAAAATACATGTTTTTCACAAACAGCCCTGCATCGCTGTGTCCAGGACTCTCTTCCACTTCTCCATGTAAAGCGCAGTGCTGATGTGACCGTGTGGTTCTTCATGGGCAATCCAGGGACAGGTCCCGGGCTGGAGCCTCTGGAGGGAAGCACAGATGGGCTGGAGCAGCTCCTCCATGGCCATGCTGGTGACAATGAGGGGAGCCAGCCCCACACTGCCCAGCACAGCTCTCCCAGCATGGCCCAGTTCAGCCCTGCACACTGTCCCAGTTCAGACCCTCAGGCTGGCCCAGCACAGCCCAGTTCAGCTCCCCAGGCTCTCCCAGCCTGGCTCCGGTGTCTCCCCGGTGCAGTCCAGCCCAGCCCGGCTCCGGGGCTCTCCCGGCTCCCTCAGGCACCGTGCCCAGCTCAGGGGCTGTTCCCGCCCTGTCCCGGCAGCACCGTCCGTGTGCGTGCGCCCGGCTCAGGCGGCGCTGGAGCTTCACCTGCGGGGAGGGTGATTTGACGATTTTACGTTCCCGTCTCCAAAAGCTCCTCCAGGCTCTTCCTGATGTGCGGGGGCTGGGCCGTGGCGTGGGCGAGCAGGCCGGGGCCCATCTGTGCCCACAGGGCCCGGGCCAAGGCGGCCGTGGCCGTGCGGGGGCCGGGCACGGAGCCGCCGCTGGCCGAGCTGCCCAGCAGGTGCCACAGCACAGGCAGCACCTTTTGCTCCACGGCACAGGGCTTCCGAGGGTACAGCTCCGGCACCAGCTCTGCCGGGAGAAAACACTCATTTCAGCTACAATTGCAGTGGGATCCCCACATGTGAGAGGAGTACAGCTCTGGCACCAGCTCTGCTGGGAGCCATTTCAGCTCATTTCAGCTACAATTGCAATGGGATCCCACCTTTGAGTGGGGCACAGCTCTGGCACCAGCTCTGCCGGGAGAAAACACTCATTTCAGCTACAATTGCAGTGGGATCCCACCTTTGAGTGGGGTACAGCTCTGGCACCAGCTCTGCCAGGAGAAAACACTCATTTCAGCTACAATTGCAGTGGGATCCCCACATGTGAGAGGAGTACAGCTCCAGCACCAGCTCTGCCAGGAGAAAATGTTCATTTAAATTACAATTGCAATGGGATCCCGCCTTTGAGTGGGGTACAGCTCTGGCACCAGCTCTGCCAGGAGAAAACACTCATTTCAGCTACAATTGCAACGGGATCCCACCTTTGAGTGGGGTACAGCTCTGGCACCAGCTCTGCCAGGAGAAAATATCCATTTAAATTACAATTGCAATGGGATCCTGCCTTTGAGAGGGGTACAGCTCTGGCACCATCTTTGCCAGGAGAAAACACTCATTTCAGTTACACTTGCAATGGGATCCTGCCTTTGAGAGGGGTACAGCTCCAGCATCTGCTCTGCAAGGAGAAAACACTCATTTAAATTACAATTTCAATGGGATCCTTGCCTTTGAGAGGGGTACAGCTCGAGCACCAGCTCTGCAATAAAATATTCATTTAAATTACAATTGCAATGGGATCCTCGCCTTTGAGAGGGGTACAACTCCGGCACCAGCTGTCAGGAGAAAATATTCATTTAAATTACAGGTTCAATGGGATCCCGGCCTTTGAGAGGGATTTAAAAGCACTTAAATCATCTCCTCAAACTGCTGCTGTACACAAGTTTGCTGTTGCAACATCATCAGCTCCCATTAAAAAATACCATATTTTCCCACAACCACTCCTTTTATCCTCTCCCAGGAGTTTACACAGTAGCACCAGTGCTGCTGATAATTACACTTTTCCATTGAGCTAAAAAAAGTAAAAGAAATAAAGGAGATTTTAGGTTGGTTTTTTTTGGTTAGGATTGTCATAAGGACCTTTATTTCTCACAGTGTAAGGTCTGGTATTTCCAATTCCCGCTCTATCTCACAAATAAGCAGTAGATATTTAAGAAAAAAGTAGCCTTATACTGTAAATGTAGAATCATAGAATGATGGAATATCCTGAGCTGGAAGGGACCCACAAGGATCATGAGTCCAATTCCTGGCCCTGCACACATACATATAAAATATGTATAAAAATAAATATATATGTTTATAGGATGAAATATTTTCCCTACTTGGACAATTAAACAACAGATCCATTTTTCTTGGAATAGATCCTCAAGCACGAATTCAGTGTTGCATTAGCAAATGTTTCCCTCTCTGCCAGAACAGCCTCTTCTTATATGTAATACCAACCACTCCAAAAATCCCAGCAAGAGAGGGACTGTTTAAAGGCTGTCTAACACCCTCAGAAAGCACAAATTTAGGGCTATTTCCAGAACAGCCTGTCCGTTGTGTTATTGAGTTCAATTTCACACAGAACTGCTCTGAAAATGAGCCAGGGAAATATTTGGTTCAAGCATATTTCCCATAAAGACATTCCTTGTTCATTTAAAGCACGGAAATTCAGCTTTTCTCGAGGAATTCCTGGCTGGGAGGGTGGGGAGGGGCTGGGCTGGAATTGCCAGAGCAGCTGTGGCTGCCCCTGGATCCCTGGCAGTGCCCAAGGCCAGGTTGGACACTGGGGCTGGAGCAGCCTGGGACAGTGGGAGGTGTCCCTGCCATGGCAGGGGTGGCACTGGGTGGGATTTAAGGTCCCTTCCAATTCAAACCAGTCTGAATTCCTGACAAGAGCATGAAGGAATGAGCACTGGGAGAGGGAATACAATGCCATGTTAAAATTATTATCTGCTTAAGGTATTTATAAATGTTAATCCTTAAGGTATTTAAATATATGAGGTATTTACATTTAAATTAAATCCTTAATATATTTATAAATGTTTATAAATGCCAGGTATTTATAGATCATCTATCTGACTATATAACACTAATGCTAAAACTAATCCTTTGTTTTGTCAGCAATAGCTCCAATTTCCATCAAAGAGCTGAAATGTGACAACTGCTGCACAACCTCCTGAGACAGAAGGGAAGGTACAGACCCATCTCCACCTTGCAATTAATTTCCCTAATTAAGGGAACCCAACCAACCAACCAAGCAAAGGAAAGCAGCACTTTACCAGCCAGCTTTTCTGTCAGGTCCTGCTTTGCTTTTCCACTCAGGAACTGGGCTTTTGTGCAGAACGGCTGCAGGAGCAGGGAGGTGTCTAAAGGCAAAGAGCAAAACACATTAAATTCTTAAATGGAAATTAAATTATCTGGAAATAAACACAATATGGGAAAATGTAAATAAGAAAATGCTATGGAAAAGTAACCAAAGCACTACTGAGCAATATCAAAGTGATTTGTGCGGAGAGAATAAACCCAATGATTTTTACACAGTGTAGCAACTCTGCAACTCTTGGAAAGAGTAACACTTTCAACTCAAAACTTAATTACCACAATTAAAACTGTTTCAAATTAAGAGAAAATAAATTGCTCACCTAAGTGTTGACATAGAGCGTGGATCACATTTGTGGCAGCTGCATAAATCCCTGGATTTTTGGAGTTGAGGTTGTTGTCCACTATGGCAGGAATTAACATGTTGATCACAGGTGACAAATGGTCTTTGAGCAGTGGAATCATCTTGTGCATGGCCTCCAAAGCCACCTGGGTCACTTTGCTGTTGGAGTCGTGTAAGCGAGGCTTGAAAGCATCAAAGATCTGGAAAAGCATCCAGGCAGCGCTCATGGAACTGGGAATCAATGAAGCTCATTACCTGATATAAGGGTCTCCTCCAGCCAGGGCTCATGAGCCCTTGGAGATTTATATCACACCCGAGATAGCTCAGCCACCTCAGACGGCATAAAATCAGCAGGATGGCTTCTGTGGCAGTGTTGGAAACACAAAAGATTTAATAAAAGGCAAAATAACAAACTCTTCACAGAGAAAATCCAGGGCAAGAGGCTCTTGCTCCTGGTAAAACACCTCACAAAAGCGATTAGTTCCTTTGTTCTCTTCTTTTTCTAGTGAATTGCTTAGGCGGGACTTTTTGGCTCCTGTCCAATTGGCTATCCTTAAGTTTGAGGTGAAGTCCCCCAGGTCCTATGAGGTATCTTTTCACGTAACTGAGGAGAGAAACTTCTGGGCTTATTTCCTTTTTTTGGAGACAAAGGATAGTTTTGTCACTCTGTCAACAGGAGGCACATTCCGACAATTACCTGCTTTATTGCTACCCTTTAATTGTCCACCTGATGGTTCTGCTATCTCCAGGGGTTGGAAATAGATGTTCTGTGAGGTCCCTTCCGACCCAAACCACTCTGGGGTTCTGGGGTTCTGGGATGTGCAAATACCTGGGATCATTTTTTGAGCAAGTCAAGCCAGATTTGCTATTTTAACCCTGTGCATTTATCTGATCTGAAGCCCTGCAGTGCAATGACTCCAGGCACAGTAACTCTCACTGTGACCCAGATTTCCTGCCAGCCACTATTTTAGGGAGACATGGCTCTGTTCAGCACAGGGAATGTCTGAAAGGTTTCAAACCCATCCACAGATTGGATACCAGGAGGTTCCACAGCACAATTCCATCATTCCACATAAAGATATGGCACTGCTGGAAGACAAGCTTGGTTTCCTTTCATTGCATCTGTCTTTAATTTACAGCTGCTGGATGTTTCTTTCTCCTACAAAACCTCCTTTCCTATTGGATATGATCCTCATCCTGAGCTTTAGCACAGTAAATTTGGCACAATACTTTCCTCACCTTCTCCCACACAAAAACTTATAACTCTACTTCAGAGACAGTTTTACAGTTCTTCATGAATCCTTTCTGCTTTTTTCACAACTATTCCATATTTTGATATTTACCCAAGAGTGGCATGAAAAACAGCACAAGGATTCCAGAAATCATGGAATCACAGCCTGGTTTCCATGGGAAGAGATGTTAAAGCCCATCCCACCCCCTGCCATCATCAGGGACACTTTCCACTATCCCAGGGCCTCATCCAACCTGGCCTCGGACACTTCCAGAGATGGGACAGACACAGCTTCTCAAGGCAGTAGCTCAAAAGTGCCCTAAGTGAAAAATTCCATGTTTTTCCTCCCATTCCCTTCCTTTCCTCCCTTAGTGCCTCACACAGACCCCCCTGCCCCTCAATGCTCTTTGTCAATCATCCTTATTCCAAGAAGGATCTAAGACTTTTCTCAGAAAACTTGGTGACTCTGATGCCCTGTGCAGGCTGCCCTAGA
>VYZP01011546.1:317-17774 GCA_013400635.1 Hypocryptadius cinnamomeus | reverse complement strand
GATGAAGCCCAGGTTTTGAATAGCTTTCTGGGTTGCCAACTGAAATTGCCAAGTCATATTTTGCTTCTTGTCAATCCACATCTCAAGTCCTTCTTCTCAGGGCTACTCTCAATCCATTCTCTGCCCAGCCTGAATTTGTGATTGGGATTACATAGACTCTCAAGCAGGACCTTCCACCTGCCCTTGTTGAACTCCATGAGGTTTGCACAGACTCTCCTTGCAAGCTTGTCAAGGTCCCCCTGGATGATGTCCCTTCCCTTTACCATGTCATTCAACTTGATGTCTTCTGCAAACTTTCTGAAAGTGCATTAAATCCCACTATGTCATTGATGAAAACTTTAACATAACGTAGGATCTAAAAGAAGCCTTTTCCTTTCTGGGGTAGCAGGAATCATATTCCAACTGCTGTGATTCTAATTTAGGTTTTGGAGTTTTGTCTGTTACTGGATAATTTTTACAGATTAAAAGCACCACCAAATTCACATGACCCAGGTTTGTGGTTATGCAGGATAAAATAAAATATTACCATCATGTGTACACATGTTCTGTATGTCTACACAGACAGGTGATGTCTAGACCTGAGGTGAAACTCGTTGTCATACTAGTGTATGTGTCTCTGAACAACTTTGCATATATTTGATCTTCCTAGGCAAGGATTGTAGGACAAAATTAGTTCCCTCCATTATTGACAACAGTATGGGAAGAACTGACTGATTTCTGCTATCAAAATGTAGGTACTTTTAATTCGAAGGTCTCCTCCATGTCAAGAATACCATTAGCATTCTAATGTAACTGGCTTCCATTCCTGGAACCAATATGCAGCCAGGAGAAATAAACATGAAAATGTTATCATCTCCTTATACCAAATAATATTTTAAGTGCAACTGTAAGTATTATAAGCCTATCTGATGCCATTTTTTAATGTTTTCCTATTTGCTGTGTGCAAACTATACTCTTACCTGATACAATGAAAACACACTTAAGCCGCTTTTTTAAGTTGCAAGTCATCAAACACATGTCTGTGTGGCATGTGGATATTGTCCTAGTAGGACTTATGCAAAGATAGAAAAGGAATAAGCACATTTTAATTAGAATGAATGTAAGAATAACAGATCAAATATATTGTGTCATATCTGTTATACAGAAAGTATTGAGGCCTTAAGAAAGTTTCTGTTAATTAAGTTAATCAAGTCATTGCTTAACCAGACATAGGAGGTATTAGCACGGACAGAAAAGAAAAATGAGAGAATGACCTGCTATATCTGTCTGTACAATGAGGTTTCAGATAAACACATACAATTCACCAATGGCTTAATTGTTCCAGTGGTACAGCACTCAATTATATGGTTTGAAAAAAAAAAGGAAAAAAGGAAAAAAAAAAGAATTTTAATGACCTGTTCCAGCACTACCAGTAATTGCTTTCATAACTAATACAAGTTAAGTTCTACTGGATACAGAGGACTTAGTACTATATCAACTGAAAAGGCATAGTTAAACAGAAACTGTAGCTGAAGTTTTTCTGGCATCATTAATAGGGTTTGGGCATTTTTTTTTTTTGGTTTTGGAAAAAAGTGTTTGCTATACTCTTCTTCTTTTGGTTCTTTCTCTACGTAAAAGCAAAGTAAAATACTGTTATTGGCAAAAAGAAGTGCACAGTTTAATGGTTCTCGCTTTAGTATTGCATTTATATATTATTCATGGGCTTTCTATTCCTATTAAATACTGTTACTCATTTCTCAGCTCTTTAACTCACTTAATAGAGTAGTATCACTAATATATTTGTCTTATGTAATATGAAGTATATGATTTTTGGCAAATTAATACTTTCTGACACATTCTGAAATAGAATTCTAAAAGAATTTGTTTTCTTTCCTTGCTTGAAACATGAAAATGTCATACATGGACATTTAGTCTTAAAATGTAGAATTAGTCTCTGACTTGTCATTTTTGGGGGTGGACTGAAATCATATAGTATACCACTGGAATTCAGCACAGTTTTAAGAACTGAAGGGATGTTTGTAAAGATAGATTGAGTTTAAATAGTGTAGTAGAGTTTGGAATACCTGTTTGCAGAAAGACAAAGACAGGGAAAATTGGCATAATTTCTCTATAAAATGATCGGAAGTTATCCTGAGCCATCTGTGGTCTTGCATTACTAAAGTGAACCTATTGTAAAACATCGAAATGGTCAGCATACAGGTCCATGACTGCAATAGCTGTAGGATTTTTAGTCTGAAGATCTTCACAGTAAGAGCATACAGTAGTGTTCATAAAAATGACTGGTGAAAAGAGTACTGTGTTCAGCTCTGCAAACCCCAACAGAGCAAGGAGATGAACCACTTGGAGCAAGTGCAGAGTAGGGCTAAAGAAGATATTAGAGGATGAATCACCTCTTCTATGAGGAAAGGCTGACAGATTTGGAATCATTCAGCCTGGAGGAGAGAAGGCTCCAGAGTGACCCAATTGCAGCCTTTCAGTACCTCAAGGGAGCATACAAAACAGATGGAGAGGGACTTTTTACAAGAGTATATAGTGACAGGGCAAGGGGGAATGGATTCAGACTGAAATAGGGTGGGTTTAGATGAGATATTAGGAAAAAATTCTTTACTGTGAGGGAGGCAAGGCACTGGAACAGGTTGTCTAGAGAAGTTGTGGATGCCCCATCCCACCAAGGGCTCAAGGCCAGGTTGGATATGACTTCAGGCAACCTGATGTAGTGGGTGTCATCCCTGCCCATGGTGAGTGGGTTAGAACTAGATAATCTTCACAGTCCCTTCCAATCCAAACCATTCCGTGATTCTATGGAGAAGTGTTGAAAATTAAATTCAGCAAGAAAGTTTCCAGTTAGACATTTAGAAAAAATTACAACAGTAATGATAATTAAGTGCTGGCATGCACTGCTTGGAGGAAGATTGTGGCATCCATCAGTGGATGGGTCTTTAAAAACATATTAAACAACTGTAAGTCAGGAATTATATCTTCTTGGTTTAGAGGGATAAAATGTAAGCCTTCTCAAGGTCCTTTACAGACCAGTTTTTATAAGAGATCAGAATGACTAATTGGTTAAAATTACCTGATTGTTCTTAAGAAGTGAATTTGCAAAATTAGGGAAAATAAGTAAGAAACAGATGGGAAATATGATTTTGCCTAGACATAGAATTAGAATTCCTTGTTTTATAGGTTTAATTTGAGGGATAAACTTTTTCTGTGATTCACTGAGTTTGAAAGTGTGAATTTCTGTACTTTTTACTTTTCTTATTCTAATTCTATATGTTGGAACGATATATTTTTAAATCGCAGTACATTAAGATTTTTTCATCTTGTGTCTGCTATACATTCATTGCCATTTCTAACTGAAATGACCTGAGTGTGAGCTTCCATTGTATTAACTCACAGATTCTGGGGAAATATTAAAACATGTTTCTCGGTTTGCAGTCTGTCCTTGCAGTGCAACAGTAGGATATAGGATATAGGTATAATTACCATCTCAGCAACAAAAACAAATTAAATTATACAAGTTTAGTGATACCAAGCTGCAAAGACTGAACCTCCATGCATTCTGTCATCATTTTTGTTGCTGAGCTAATGTAAGAGTGCCTGCGTGGTCCACCCTTGAAAACATCATGGATGACAACATCTGTTATGTTGTGTGCGTTAATAATGTGTGAATATCCAATAAACTGTCTGGAGTGTTTGCCCAAAACTTCTTGCATTTGAGTGAAAAAAGTACTATTATCACCTCAAATGATCATGTTTAACATGGAAGTGGCCACCAGCTTTTGTGTCTGCTGTCTGTGTTTTCTGTGTCCAGGTATTCACAATGCTTAAGCAAGCACGGGAATTACCAGAGAGGAAAAAGGGGTGAGAAAAAATAACAACAAAAGAACCCCCCAATATTTACAGTACACATCTGTGAACACCAAGAGAAAGAAGAAGGGGACAAGGTGCTCCAGGTACCTGAGCAGGTATCTAGAATGTAGCACATTGAGGACCTGACACCTGAGAAGGAAACTGAAGCCCATGTACAGCCCATGATTAAACAGGAAGAAAAAGAGAGGAGGAAAAGACAAATTTATGGGCTAACCATAACTCCCTCATTCCCCCATCCCCCCGCACTGCTTGGGGAGTGGGGAAGAATGAAGCGTCAGGAATGAAGGAGTTAATTTGAGCCTTGAGAAAGGGAGGATGGAAGAAGGTCTTATTTTAATTTTGTCTTTGCTTTTCAACATCGAAGTCTATTATATTTTTTTCCCAAAATGAGTCCATTGTGTCCATGACTGTAATCCTGTAATTTGGTAAATCATCTCCCTGTTTTATCTCAGTCCAGGAGTTTTTCCACCCTGTTTTATCCCCTCGTTCTGCTGATGGTGAGAGAGAGAAAGGCTGGCTGGGAGCTTGGCAGACAGTCAAGGTCAAATCAGGGAATTACGGGAAAACATTAAAACTTAGTGAAACCGAAAGCAAACCTGAAATTTTTTAAAAGGTGTAGAAGAAGCCTTGAAGTGGGATTAGGAGCAGCAACCTTGATTGGTTGCTGAACCTGCCAGGTATCACCTTGTGGCACTTGAATTCCTGCCTGGGCCAGGCCCAGCACCTCCCAGTTGGACTGAGGAACAGCCTTCACCCAGCCAGTGACCAGAGTGCAGGAGCAGCACAGGTGCACAACTTCCCAGGATGCATGTGGGGCTGCACGTTGCTTCTGCCCATGGCTTTTCCTTTAGCTGGGCATGGGCAGTAGCAAGCCTATATGCTCACCTGGAGCACCCACATTTCCACAGGAGAGTCTATGCTTGGGAAAGCCGCACCCACACTCTGGGATGGGGATATGTGTAAGCCACACTGGTTGGGATTACATGTAAATGTGTGTGTATGTGTGTGACTGTGATCTTCTGGGATTAGATATATCAGTTACTTTAGCAAAAAATTAGGTCTTTATTAGCATTTTGTAACTGAGTGTATTGCTGATTGTCTGCTGTATTACTGATATGGATTCTCAATATATAGTTCATTGACTGCCAGTTAATTAAATGCCGTTAATAAATGGATGAATCAATCCTGATTGGATTTAAACTTCATAAAGTGAGTTTAAATTGAACTGCTCAGCAGTTTTTCCCAGCAACAACTTGCTACTGGTCTTTCAGTAAAGCTAAAGTTTGGATCTGTAAGGTGTTACAGGTGCCAAACTTTAACCACAGAATTTACACTTTGTTGTTAAATATGTTTTCCCTAAAATTTCCTTAAACATTCACAGCTTTTGAGTGAATGTGTCCATTAGGGTAGATTTTTATTACTTAAAAAGAAATATTTGCCAACAGATTTTGGTGCTATTCTAGGTGACTAAGCTTCTGTCACACACAGTAAAATCTAATCAACATAGTCAATAGCAAAAAAATTTCCAAAAAAAAATAAAGTTATTCTGACTAATCACCAGATACTGGATTATGTGGGCATACTAATAATGTTTGAAGTGGCCTTTGCTCTCCCAGCTGTCTTAAAGGTGTCTGCTTGCTCTTCTATATTCTCACGTAGGCTCCGTGTAACTCCTCCTATAACTGTATTAATGCCTTAACTGTTCTACTGAGTTCTGTTTGGGAATAGATGCCTTTCAGGAGCTGAATGAAACTATACAGGTTGATTTTAGAATGAGCTAATTTTGGAGGGGAGTCTTTTAACTAAGCATCTATTATTCCTTAGACCTTGATATTTAGCATGGGTATAGGTGTTTATATGTAGACTTCTAAAATAAGTTATTTTTATTTGTAACTAAATCTCACCCTGTGTGCCAGGTACCAAACAACTATATTAGCCAAAGGCAATTTAGTAAGATGAAAATCAGACACATATGACTTTTTTTTTTTCTTCAGTCTACTTGTAAACATAAACTTTCTAATCAGAGCTCTTCAAGTAGACCATTTCAAGTCTCACAATTTCAAATTTGTAGGAGTTATCTAAGACAACCTGACATCCAAACAAAAAAATATCCTTATTTGTGGACTGCATTATCAGAATGTCTATTTTTATTCAATTACAACTCATGAATTTGGCATTTCTGGTTGCAGAGTGTTTAATGTCAACTAAGAAGCAGGAACTAAATTTTATTCTTGTTTAGGTTTGCATTAGAGCACAGTGCTGGCCATCAGTCCAAATCTCTTCAGACTAAGATTTACTTAGGTTTCTGCTTCCCAGATACATTCTGTCATCCAGAGGCTGTTTTGGAAAATGAAGCAGTTACTCCCTGCAGGGATAAAGTACAGGCAGCCAATGTTAGACATTTTGTTTCTCCTGTCTATTTGGTTGCTATTTGCAATTTACATGTTCTCACTTTTCATTCTGAGTTTTGTGAATCTCATTCCAATTTTTCTCTACAAGTTTCTAGTTCTGTATTTTGAAATGCCCTTTCAGAACTACGTACCTATTTCTTACATACTGTTGTCTCATATGTCAAAGGTCCTACAATCATTTGACAGTCTGGCTCTTCATCTTTTCTGGCCAAACTAAGCTTTGTGTAAGTTGCTGCAATTTCAACAAATTAAGCTACTTGATTCCAAGTCTCCTTTCTGTACAAGCAGAATGGAGAAATCAATTTCTAATTCCTAAAATTGCTTAGAAGATTAATTACTTATTGTTGTTACAATTCTCTTAAGATTAAAGTACTACATGAAGAAAATTATTATCGTGTAAATGGTCTTCCTGAAAACATAGGCTACAATTCGTTGGATGAATGTGGATGCTTTTTTTTTGGTGGTTTTTTTTTTGGTTTGTTTTTTTGTTGGTTTTGTTTGGTTTTGGTTTTTTGTTTGTTTGTTTGTTTGGGTTCTTTTCTGGTTTTTTTTCTTCTTTTATTTTTTGAGAGTAGGAAGTGTTTCACAGCATGATTGAATTTCCCATTGTCTGGAACATACAAGCTTCTAAGTAAAGATAAACAAATGTCCTTTTTTGTTTGCTTTATTCTTTTTTTTTCCCTTAAGCCACATTGAATTCATCATTGGAATTAATCTTGCTGCAATAACTTTTATTGTCAATAGAGGTAAAACGTTGACTCTTGTTCAGTATAAGTCAAACCAGTCTGAGGCATGTTTCTTGAGAGATTCATTTGCACGCAGAAGCTGTGTCCTTCTTGCTTTGTGAAATGAATTTTCAAACAAGCATGCTTCTCACTAAATAAATGACATTTTATGAAAACACAAAATATACCTAAAACAGCATAATGGCTTAAAGCATTTTAATTAGCTTTTGGCAAATCAACAGATGCAGAGTATCAATGAACATGTGTAATTTATCTACTAACTCTATCTATCTATCTACTAACCAATGTCTCTACTTTTTAGGAGGTCGTAAGACTGGCTTTTGTTTGTGCTTTAATACATCACTGGTTGTAATCCCAACACAGTTTGCAAGAACCTTAAACACAAAACTCTTGGAACAGTGAAATTCTAAATAAAATAATGTATCTAGATCTATACTAACCATATAATGTCTTCCATTGTCACTAGCTACATTTAAGAAGCTTCAGAGGAACTATATTGTTAATATCAGATTTGTTTATTCTTTAATGTTTAAAAATTAAATAAACAATTTAAATAAATATTATGATCACAGTGCGACATCTTTTATCTGAGAGCAAAGAACATCAGGAACTTTGCAAATCCTACAGCACCTCCTGGAACTACTAGGATGACTAACATAGTGATACTAAAACCATTATCATTTGACACTGTTATGTATTTCTTATTTATGTGTTTGTTACCAGTGGTTGCTCTCGAGTAACCTATAACTACTTTCCTTTTATTTTCTTTTGTTTTTTTTTCTTCACAAGAGGTTAAAGATATAGAGATATGCTGGCATCTGTTTCCTAAATATCTAGTATCCTTCTGAAAAACTGAAAGTGTCTAAGAAACATGACAAAATGAGAGATGTGACACATATTCTAATCAGAAAAATTTCTCTCTGATCTGGCAACAGCAAGGTGGACAGGGTACTGAAATGGCACTGCAAGTTTGTTTTTAGGCAGGTGAATCACATCCAGTTCTGATTCAGGTCAAGATTTATTTACCCACATTTATATTTCCAACTCTCTGAAACTTCTTAGTGGTGTATAAACATCATTACAATCATCACACATCTCAGTACAGTCCATATAACTTGGGAAGCAATTTAGTTAATCCAAAAAAAATACTCCTCTAATGCCTGAATCAATCCTTGAGGCTCTGGCATTTGAAGTCACCTGAAACATGCTAGGATGTCCTACCTGACCACCAGCTGCCATTCCAGAAGTGCTATGACTCATGCAGTGTCTCAGCTGGCACTTGGTCCTATGTCTGGGCAACCAATCCTGACCTGGTGGCTGATTAGTGGAACATGCTGACTGTACTGACTAGACTCATTCATTCACAAGTTGACACAAATTTTCAGAGACACCATATTATATGTCCTAACCTAGAGCTGGAGTCATCCTGTAGAAGGCTTTGATTGTGTTAAGATAGTCCTCTAGTTTGTAGCCTATAACTCAAAAGGGTCACCACTGATTAATTCCTTCCTACCATGGCTCTGAAACTCAATTTACAAATGACTTTTCTGTCAGTCTTTTCAACTTCTGATATGAAATTTTATATTCTCTGCAACCTCCATTTTGCCACTGGTTAAGAATTCATGAAAGTTATCTATCACATTCTGAATTCCAGGAAAAACTCAGAATTTGTTATGTCTGACAACATGCAGGGAAATATTCTATTGTATCTGCATGGGCTCTGCTCTGTTCCTCAGCTCTGTACTCATTTTACAGAGTAAGCTCCTTCTATTGAAGTCTGTAGATTCTCTTGGTTAGTATTTGGTAGCTAAAATGAGGAGCTGAGCTCAGAGTTTGGTATTGCAGTAAAGAACTCTGATTTCTTTCTTTTAGCTGAATTTGAAAGCCTGAAATTAGTAGCAGCATTTCTCTTGCAGGAAGCCAGCAAGACTAATAAAGCTGCTACAGATGAGAGTTTTGTTAGTATACTTATTGAGTGGTTGGCAGAACAATACAATGACGCAAAGGAAAAAACAGAGGATATCAGTTGTAATAAAAAGTTACAGGAAAATGGTTTGTGCTAAGAGGAAAGATTATAGATTGAAAATAATAGTATGTTCTCTTAATATATTTCCCCTGGTCTTCCAGTTTTGGGATACCAAGTAAAAGCTTTTACCAAGCAAAATCTTCCAGCAGCAGCGTACCAAAAGAGGAAAACCACTGTCAATACTAAGAAATCCTTTTTATCAGAACCCTGGGATCTGTAGCAAAATTTTCATTCATTCAGGTAGTTGACAGTGTGAACTGAAGATCTAAGATATCCTGCTTTTCTCCTGGGATAAAAGAAGACCTCTTCACAAGGGAAGAAGATGAACATAAATCATAAAAATATACATATGCATGTATATCGGAGCTAGGAGGGAAGAAGTGTGTTTAATTCAGTCACAACCACATCTACAAAATAATCCTCAGGTGCCATCCATCCTCTGATATGTCATCAGGTTGCATCTGCATGAAACAATTATGAATCAGAAACAGAATTCTTTTTTTGATACAGTATAATAACAAAAGTACTAGAAACAGTACGGAAAAAAATACGTTTAGATGACGCATTTTTCTGTAAAGCTGCATTTAACAACAAAATGTCTTTCCAGCTAGTCATTCGAAGGAAAACTCATACAAAGGGTATGCATGTGAGTCCTCATGCCAGCATGCTATGGCAAATAAACCTACATCTATGATATGTACGTGTTTATGTAGGTTATGGATAAGGCCTTGTACTTCAGCTCATTTAGCATTATACTTGAGTTTCACATGTACAAATTTGTGTGTAAGGCTGGGGAACTATACATCCCACGGTAATTAGATAACAGTGGCAAACATAAACTGCTGATGCCAATATTAATTATGTTATATTTAGGAAAAAATAATTTAATAATAACAACAATTTACTGAGTTAATTGCAGGTAAGTTTTTAATTTCCCAGGCTACAGAAAATAAATGGTTCTGCTGTCAATTGTCATATATGCAATAAACAAGTCTTATCTTCCTCTACAATTCTAATCCTGTGACACCAGAATGATGGTTTCTCTGTGTAATTGAATCACATTGGGAATTCTCTCTTTTCTTCTTCTTGTTGTTTTCTTTATATTTTTTCTTTTGATTTGATTTTAACTTGTGGAATTTTTTTTGTACATTATTTGATTTGTGAAGATTTTTTTATCTCAAGCCTGGGATAGCTAATAACTTATAGTTTATATCTTGGATTTTTTTTTTAAATTTAATTTTCATACAAAGAAGTGTGAATAATTTGTGCTCTTTCATTAATATTGAAATTGATATGGAAATAACCCTCTATTCATTTGCACTTTAAAACAAAAATACTAAATAATTTTTCAATTAAAAATGAATAGGAAAACAGAAAGGTTTTAATGATCCTAGTTATTGTGAATTCAATCTAGGCCATGATTCAAGAAAATAATTTAAAATACTGCTAGTTCTATAAAGTAAAAGGTTTTCTCGAGGGTTTTGCAACATCAAAGTAACAAGAATGCTTCTATAAAGGATACAGCAATCATCTAATATCTTTAATAAAGTGGAAATTTTTCTGTGCTTGTAGATTTACATTTTTATGCAAATCCATTCATAAGCACATGTAACTATATTTAATCTAATTTATTTGCTATTAGGGATATTACACTTAAATGTGTGCATAGAGGATCAAAACCCAGTGCCTTTCTTTAAGGTGAATTGATTTCCTTTAGTCAAAGAATTTGAAAGTGTTGACAAAAATTACAGTCTTGTGTAAAAAAAAAGTGATATAATTTAGCAGTTCTTTCTCATATTATGGCCTAATACAGCTGTTACCAGTATAAATAAAAAAGCTTTCATGGAATCAGAATTGGTTGTAATATTCAGGAAACTAAGCCATAGGCACAGTTTGTATTTATTTATTGTTCTTCCAATGCTGTCTCTAGTCTAAATCATTCTCAAATCTAAAACAGTAGGGAAAGGATTTATGTAGAAAAGGAGCATTATTAATTAAAAAAAATCATTCATCTAAAAATGTTATACATATGGTTTATGTGGCGTTCAGAAAGGCATACCTCAGTCTATAGGCATGTAGTTTAAGGATTCTTGCCTTTTTAAAAAATAGAACCAGAGTTTTCAAAGTTATAAATCTTGGACTCCTTCTCTATACTCTCTCTATACTTCTCAGATTGATTTAATATGTTTATTAAATGTACCATATTTAATATCTCATTAAAGCATCTGAACTGGGAGCATAATACATGTATGTAGTAAATACAGATGTTTTGATCTAACTCTCAAAATGTTGTAGGGTGATCTATGTTTTTAAATTTTTATGCATGGAATCCAGGCAATCTATGCTTCTGTATTAGGTTTGCATGGCCAAGCTTTCGTGGTGGGGCCACTACAAGGGTGGTGTCTGTGACAAGCTGCTGGAAGCTTCCTCCTTGTCCAGCAGAGCCAATCCCTGGTAGTACCAAAGATGGACATGCTGCTGGTCAAGGCTGGGCCAATTAGAAATGGTGGTAACACCTCTGCGGTAACTCTGCGATATTTAAAAAGAAGAAAAAAAAAATGTTCTTGTGCAGTTGTAATTGTAGCCAAAGAGCAGGGTGAGAACATGTGGGAGGAACAGATCTGCAGACACTGAGGACAGTGAAGAAGGAGGGGCAGGAGGTGCTCCAGACACCGGAGCTGAGATTCTTCTGCAGCCCCTGGTGCAGCCCATGGTGAGGCAACTGTGCCCCTGCAGACCGTGGAGGGCGATGGGGATGCGGACACCCATCCACAGCCCATGGAGGAGACCCATACCAGAGGAGGTGGATGCCTGGGAGGAGGTTGTGAGCCCATGGGAGACCATGATAGAGGAGCCCATGCTGGAGCAGCCTGTCCTTGAAGTGACACCCTGTGGAAGTGACCCATTACAGCAGTTGGGGAAGGCCTGCTGCCCATGGGATGGACTCAGGTTGAAGCAGTTCATGGAGAGCTGTCTCCTGGGGGAAGGACCTCACTGTGGAGTGGGGCAAGATCCTCTCCCAGAGCAGTGGGACAAACAAAGGGTGATGAACTGACCATAGCCCCCATTGCCTGTCTCATTGGGCCTCTGAGGGAGGAGGTAAAGGTGGGAAGGAGGGAGGGGTGAGGGGGAAGGTGTTTTGAAGATTTTGTTTTACTTCTCATTATCCTGCTCTGATTTTGTTAACAATACATTCAGTTAATACATCTAATCTGAGTCTGTTTTTCCCATGAAAGTATTTGGTGAATGATCTCTCTCTGTCCTTACCTCATGAACCCATTGTTATATATTCTCTCTCTTGTACAGCTGCAGAGGGGAGTGATAGTCATTGGGGGTGCCTGACATCCAGCCAGGGTCAACCCATTTCAGGTTCTAACTAGGATGCCTCAAAAACTTAGATGAATAAATATTTTTAAGTGTTTCCAGTCTCCTTCTTTCTGATGTGAATAATTACTATTCTTTGAAATAATTTAACACAAAGCGTTCATAAGATAGGTCTTGTCTAATCCAACCTGAAAACCAAATAGTGTCTTCTGTTAAGTCAGAAGGAATATTTTTTAGATCTTGACTTGTAAATCGTGGTGTCCTATTACCTAGAAAAGGCCTTTGGGAAGAATAATTCAGCAGAGAATACAGTTAACATTTGAAAGTGCTGAAAAACCCATTTCTTGAAATGAAAATGTTTTAACTGTAAAAACTTCTATTGCTATACAATATTCAAAGGGACAACCAGAGTGTGGAATGTGCTCATCAGAAACAGAGAACAGTCTGTCATGTGATGAAAAGCCCTTTAAAGGATTACTTAGCTTATGAAAAGAAGTTTATGCTTTTAAAGTAAAAAAAGTGACAATAAAATCCAATTATATTCATCGCATTAAAATTAATTTCAAAGGTGGATCAAGTAGGCAGAACATAAGTTTTACAGTGAACATGCCAGAAGTAACATACCACAAGAGAGCCCATGTACTCAAATTCATTGGTGATATATAGAGAATCTAACAGAATAGTACCTTCGGACTCTTCGTCGATGTTCATCAGCCTCCTTATGGATGCTTTAATGTTTTTTTAAGAGTTTCTTAGGGATGCATTCGTTAAGCAAAATACCTTGGTATTGTCTCAAGCATGTTTTACCACTGAACTCAGACTAGAGACTGGCTTGCATATACAGTACCTAGCTTTTGAAAAAGGAACAGCTCTTTTGAATGGTATTTACATGCCCCTTTTCAAATGCTTACACAGTCTGTAAGCATGTAAGTCTATTGTTTGAATAATCAATTAGGGAAGAATGATACTTTTTAAAGGACAATTCACCTGATTGATCACACTCATATATTTTAGAAGGAGGTTTAACATCCTATAGAAATATTTCTAGAAATAGATATTTCTCTGGACTGGTACTGAGAAAATCTGTGCTGAATGGCTTAGAATGAAATATCTGGTTTTTAGATGACCCAATTAGGCATTTGGAATCATTCCATTAGCCTTATTCCATTTTATTCACACTGAAGTGGTACAGCCAGCCATCCTGTGGCCTTAGGTATTACAGAAAAGTAAAAAAAAGTTATTCAATTCAGGTAGGATAAATTCCTCAGTGCTTTAAATGTATCTGTTTGCTGTAAATTTCAGTAGACTTTTTACAACATTTCAATACATATTTTGAGATTTCATTTCCCACCAAATGTCTCAATTTGAAGCAGAAAATTCTCACCGAAATTTTGAAAACTATACACTAGCCTGGGAAGCATGTTAACAAGAACGAACACATCAACTATTATTTGTAGTCTTTAACTGTATTATCTCATATTTTATGTTAGAAGTGTTAGAATCATAGTTTTACTCATAACTTTCATTTCCTAAGACTGAAGGTATCTGTGATATATTCACCATAAACTTTTTCTAACTGGTGAAATAACAAGAACTGTGGAGAGTTTTAGCTGAGTTATGATAACCTATACCAGTCCTGAAGGCCATTTGTAGTGTTCTTGGTGTCTAAATTTCTGACAAAAGAGGCAACACATCTGTGCTGGCTTACAAAACTATTGGTTTGCTCAAGGAAAGCAGGCACAGAAAATTATGAACAAATGGCAATCTTTCAAGAAAAATTATAGATTAATTTCTCCACACTAAAAAACTATAAGAAGACCCATTTCCTTGACAAGAATACTAAAATAGTTCCAAGTGTATTCCTGAGACAACAGGAGTATGTCTAGTTGTTAAAGAGATGTAAATTGGTAGGTATAATTTTTCTGATGCTGTTGACACATAAATGAAGAGATGTTTCAAGTCTAAACTTCAAGCTGTGAAGCAAGTACTCTGTAACTGCAGACAGATGTTTTAGTTTATTGATTACTTTCTGAGTGTTTCTTCCAAAATCCTAGTAAAAAAAAAAAAAAGGAAACAAAAGTATTCTGAAGAAGGCTGTCAGTGCCCTTGGACAAAGCTGTTGAAAATGAGTTCCTCACAGTTTCAATGCATTCTTATCTTTAATAAACTCATACTTTTATTTTTCTTTGGACAAGAAAGAACAACTTATATGTGGTCATTCTTATATACATTTCTTGCCAATTTGTGAAAACATAAATGCTAATATACCACTAACTGATTTCCTTCTGGCTCCTTTTTCTATCTTAGTTAACTCTCCTGCTCTAAACTCTGTAGTACTGCTTCAGGTGCACTAAAAGGCTTTTCAAACTAGTCATCAAAGACTGGTTACCTATGTATGCTATCCTTATCTGCATGTTCCTGTAAGTGAAATGAACATGTGACTGCTTATTACTGTGGTATAAGAATTTGGCCCAACAGGAGTGGATTGAAACAGATGTTGGTTAGATTAAACTAGATTTAATATGGTCCTTGAACATTTTGCTTACATCTGATACAGTGCTCCAAAAGGTACCAGGTCTGCACAAAACCGCAGACTGAGCAAATGTACTCTAAGTAAGAACTATTGGGGGGTTCATTAACAAATAACTCTATTCTGGATAAAATACTCATGTAGATAAAATCTGTATGTATTATTTATTTTGTCTCACTGAAAATCTGTTTTTACATAGCATAAAAATGTTTATGAATTGAAACAAAGAGAGATAAGAGCTTTCCTTTGAGGGCAGTCTCCCTGCATCAACAAGAGATATTGCTTGTAGGTGAATTCCCAAATATTAGAAGAAAAGTACCTTCTTTAGAATAATGAGAAAATATGGAAATGGTTTTGCTTGGGAAGGGTGTCTGAGAAAGAAGTTTTATGATTCCAGTTTTGAATTTCAGTTGTCCATACACTCTTTGGGCAGTTTTAAACAGATCTAACAAAGGTTTAGCATTTTTCAGTAGAATTTATAACATTCTCTCATAGAATTGCAATATTAACAATTAGAGCATGAGTGCTAATATCACATATTTAGAGTGTCAGCCAATTTGTTTTTTGAATATTGAATTTAATATCAAATCACAACGATTTTCACTATTTCACTACTTAAATACTTGGTTGAACTGTTGTTCTTATATGTTTAGGAAATTTACAAATAAATCTAATTGAAAATATAGCTCCTTAAAACGTGTTTTTAAAAAGGTTTCCAGATGTTTTTGAAAGCAGAAACTGCATTATTCTCCTTTTCAATCAGAAGAATAATTTCTTATAGTAGGAAGTACTTCTATCCTTAGACCACAAAGTTGGCAGCTTCTTAGTTGGATGTTAATTCATCTTTTTCCTAATTGCAGACTCCATTTATCAGTTTACAGCTCTTCAGAATTAAATGTACAGATAAGAATATGTTTTAAATCACATTGCTGAATTGTTTCTGTATTCACAAATAAGAAGTTTGCTAAACAACAAAAAGAACACAGGACTCAATTTTTCCATGGTATTCTGAAACTTCACCTTAATTGAAACTAGAACTTTTATTTCAGTTCATTTGAGTCTGATGATTTAAAATGGTCCCTAGAAATAAAACACTTAGAGAAAGAGGATGTGGAAAAAAATGTGATTAAAAAGACTCTTAATATATGGTCACTGACATAAGTTTTGTTTCTGTTTTTTTGATATCTGATAGCTTTGACGACTTTGTTACTTTTGGGAAACTCCTAAATCCGCTTTGTCTTCTGCAGCCTTATCTTTCTGTAGAAGGTTAAGCTATGTTTTCTACAATATTACCATAATATTACAGAAATATTACCATAATAACACAGACATTTTGTTCTACTTTAGGTCATTTAGTTTTAATCTTCTTGATATGAAAGTGGAGTCTCTCAGACACCACTTGAACTAATTAACAGACCTGCCACTGACTTTAACAAAGGTATGACTACAATGCATATACTTAAAAATGTATACAAAGCTAAAAGGATTGCAGATTTAGGCCACTGATTATAATATAACAGAGAGCCAGAACTTTACTGACATTTTTAATAATCTTGCATCACTAACAATAGTGTTAATGTCAACATTGAGTTGTTGTCAATAAAGTAAATACATTTCCATGGAGGGATCATATATACATGTTGGATTTTCAATAAGAAAATCACTAAATTCTAAATTGAAACACTGATATTTATAACTATAAATGATGTGTATGATGTGTATGACGTGTATGATGTGTATGACATGTTTATACAAAAAGTTTTGGAACTAGGACATAATACTCCTCTTCAAAATCTTTATGCTACGTGTGTTACTGATCTGTCTCAGGCTAGTCCAATAACCAATGTAAACTAAGTAAAAATCACATATGAAATGTCATCTACTTTTTTCTCTTACTTCATCACTGCTATTTCAGTGTAAAATGTCACAGGAATTAGGAACAAGAGCCTATGATGCTGATTGTGATAACTTTAGGGGTACAAAAATCTCATAGACCATGAAAGTAAAAATGGAAGAAATTTTTTAAATGAGATTGTGATTGAATATTTCTTCCTATACATATAAACTTTATGCACACAAGAGCAGCTAAGCAACCAAGCACCTACTTATAGTGACAAAACTTTCTTTGTTACCTTCCCTCAAAAAAAAATTACATTTGCTCTTTAAATAGAGTTGTACTAAGCAGATAAAAATAGTTCAAGTATTTAACCTGTTCATGAGTAATTCACAAGTTTCACTTCCGCCTGCCAAATATTTGGATCATATGTTGTCTATTTACAGTCACAGAATGTACCCAGAATGAATTCTGTTGCAGAACACCTAATGCCTGACATTACATTATTGTAACACCCTATATTGAATTAGTCTGAAAGGAATATATTGATGTGCTAGTATAATGGCTTTCAGATCAGACACCATTTATCAACTATTTAGCTAATATCCACTCTTAAATTCAAAGAGTGGACGGAAATGACGGGTAAACACCAACGTCTGCCATGCTTATCACTTTCAATTGTATGGTTGGCTGGCCATCTGTATTTGATTTGGCTA
>VYZP01011545.1:215904-226286 GCA_013400635.1 Hypocryptadius cinnamomeus | reverse complement strand
GGGGGGGGTGTGTGTTCCCCACCCCCGCGCGCGGCCGCGTGCTGCCCCCTGCTGGCCGCGCCCATACGGCCACGCCCCACTGAAGCTCCGCCCATCTAAGCCACGCCCATTAAAGCCACGCCCACATTTGATGCCGTTTTATGAGGCCGCACCTTCCGGTGAGACCACGCCCTCCTGTTAGGCCACGCCCCGTTGAGTCACACCCTCATACCGAGACCACGCCCCCACCGAGACCACGCCCCCGCCGAGACCACGCCCCCGGCGGTTGCGNGGAGCAGTGATTTCTCCCCAAAAAGGAGCAGTGATTTCTCCCCAAAAAGGAGCAGTGATTTCTCCCCAGAAAAGGAGCAGTGATTTCTCCCCAGAATGGTGCCTGTGGAGGGCTGGACCTGCACAAACCCCACCAGTGCCACACAGACAGGGAGGGGGTTTGTGTCTGGTGCTGCCACTGGAATTGTGGAGGGTCCAGCGTTTTTTTGGACTATGGAGGGTTTGGGATTTCCTGGGAAAGCAGAGGGCTCAGGGTCTGGCTTTACCTGGGGCTGGAATGAGGTTCTCTGCTGCCCAGCCCACCCGAAGTGGGGTCCCTGCAGCCCCACTGCTGGGTGACTGTTCTGGTTTGAAGCCAGCTGACCCCTTTATGCAGAGGGACAAATCCCCACTGTCCCTCACTCTTCCTTGCTGCTTTCCCCCTCTGCTCCCTGCCCAGGGTTGGATGGGGTTATTTCCACCCCTACTCAGGCAAACACGGGGATGGCACCCCCGAACCCCAGCCAGGGGGGCTGCAGGGCGGCACGGGGGGTGCAGGCCAGCTGCCCATCGAGGTGCCACTGCACTGCACCGGGGCCACCAGCCACCCTGCCCTGCCCTGAAGGTGGGCTCGGGGTCCAGGGGCTTCGAGCACTGGGGTGCCCCACCCTGGCACCCCACTTTATGTGGGGAAGGGAAGGGTGGGAGACGGGGGGACCGTGACAGCACGTCAGAAAAATGCCCAGCCGGCGCGGGCTCCTCGCCCCCTCTGCCCCGGGGCCACGGCTGCCGGCTGGAATCTGGAAGCGCTCCACCGGAATAAAATAAATACGTAAATAGGAAACCCAAGGCGGCTTCAGTTATTGCCGCTCTCCAGAGCTCCCCGCGCTGGCAGATTCCGCCAGAATAATAATAAAAATAATGATGATTATGATAATAGCACCAATAAATCCTGGGCTAATGTTCCCCCGGTAGCTCTTTCAGCAGGGGAGGGTCCAGGCGCTGCGGGCAGCGACACCGGAGTCACCCCGAGCCCCGGGGAGGCGGCAGCCACTGGGTGCCACCTCCCAGCAAAGCCAGCCCGGCCTGGGTGGGTCCTCCNCCGCACCTTCCGGTGAGACCACGCCCTCCTGTTAGGCCACGCCCCGTTGAGTCACACCCTCATACCGAGACCACGCCCCCACCGAGACCACGCCCCCGCCGAGACCACGCCCCCGGCGGTTGCGGTTCCGGTTCCGGTTCCGGTTGCGGTGCCCAGGCAGGTGAGGGGCGGCAGGGCCGGGGCTGAGCCGTGAGGGGAGGGCGGTGCCGGGGCCTCCCTTCCCTCCCCGTGCTGCTCGGGGAGCTCGGGGCCGCCGGCGGGGGTGGCACTGGAATTTGTGAGTGATTATTTGTGAAAATGAACCGAGGTTTCTGGACTCGTTTGGGGTTTTTTTCCTCCCCCGCTGTGGCCTGATCTACCCCCTCAGAGAAAGGTGTGATGAGTGTGTTTAATGCATCTAAAAATATATGGATGCAGCCCACTCAACCTGCCAGGAGTGCTGCATACCCTTATTTATTTATTTATTTACACCTACATGCTGATAATAACAAAAATACCCGACTTTAAAGCATTGTAAAACGAACAGAAAAACAAATTCGTTCTATTTTTATTAGCTTATTTTAATTGGACTATTTACCTTAAGTAAAGAACGATAAGGAAGTGAAGGTGTATGTTTTACAGATCTTTTGTGCAGCATCTTTAGGCAGGGTCTCATTCCTCCCGCTGGGGTCTGGGGGCTCCTGGCCTTTCCTCCCCGTGGGCTGCAGGGAGATTCAGGAGCTTCCAGGAGGGATCTGGTGGGTTGGTGGTCCCTGGGGTGGCTCCAGCCCCTTCTCCCATAAAAGCCAGCAGGGTTTTGCTGGTGACAGACCCCCCAGAGCACCCCCAGCCTGCAGCTCCTGGCACAGGGGCTTTGTCCCCGTCCTGGCTGTGCCCGGGGCGTTCCCATGCCGTGCCCAGATAGCTGCAGTGTGCAGCTCTGCGTGCAGGAGATAATTCAGAGACACCAGATCGGTGTGTGGGAGGAGATCCCTGCGCTGCACTGGGCTGGGCTGCCTTTATATAAGGAGTGGGAGGCTGTGTTTTCTTCTGCATTCAAACCTGCTGAAAGCCTTGTTTGTTCTGAAGGAGGGAGAAGCCCCTCGGAGAGGGGGCTGTGCTGCAGCCCCCGGGCAGGGTGCAGGGGCAGGGCAGCATGCCTTTCCTGCACGGCTTCCGCAGGATCGTCCTGGAGTACCAGCCCCTGGTGGATGAGCTCCTGGGGCTGCTGGCCACGCCTGGCACGGAAGGGCAGAGCTCCCTGGAGAGGTAAGAGCAGAGGGCTGAACACCCCGGGGTGTTTGGGGGATGGTTGGAGCTCAGGGAGGTGGCCAAGGTTGGACAGCCCCCAGTCCTGGGGAGCAGCTCATCCCACAGACCCTCCTTTTGCTGCTGTTCTCTGGGAACTTGGAGGTGGAGCGGGGCAAACACAGGAGCTGTGGGGGCTCCCCAGGAACAGTCCTTTCTGCCTGACCCCTGGCAACAAAGCCTAAACTGGGGCTCAGCTGAGGCCCTGAGGCTGCTGTGCAACCCCACAACCAGCGGGTCAGAGACCCACTGGGTACAGGACCAGAGGGAAGACCAGGGATTTTCCTTCTTCCTTGGTGCCACTTTGACCCTTGCACACCTGAGCTATGTTCACTGACTGACTGCTGGGTTTTTGTGTGTCTCAAGCCCTGCCTGCCTGGACAGTGACAGGAGCCAGCTCTCAGCTGTGAGAAGAGTCCTGGAGAGGGAGACCCACTCCCCATTTTATCAGGAAGGTGTGAGCTATGCCCTGCTGAAGGTCACTGAGCTGGGGCTCGTCCCAGCTGCAGAAATCCTCCTGGAATTTGGTGCTGACCTCAGCTTTGAAGGTGAGGCTGGTGGGAGAGGGGCTGAGCCAGGAGAAACCAGCAGATGAGCAGCTGCCCAGGGAGGTGGGGATAGCTGGGGCAGAAAGAGGGGGTGCTACCAGCTCAGACACTCCTGCTCCTTGCTGGAGTAGTGTGGATGTGCCTTGTGGAGACCCAGCCACGAGGATGGACTGAGGGACACCAGGGACTCGGGGGCTTTTGGCAGGATGGTGCCATTGGAGCAGCACGAGCCGGGGTGCCTGTGACAGCCCTGTTTTCGCAGGCATCACTGTGCTCCCAGGGCCCTCCCCAGCTGTCCCCTTCCACTCTTGGCAGGTGCTGGGGCCGCTTTGGGGAAGCCCTTTGTTCTCTCTGACTGTTTTTATCCCCAGACCCCGTCACCTACTACACGCCCCTGCACATGGCGGTGCTGCGCAACCGGCCGGACGTGGTGGAGCTCCTGGTGCACCACGGCGCCGACATCAACCGCAGGGACCGGGTACGGCCTGAGCTGGTCTGGTGTGAGGGGACAGCCCTCCTGCTTCCCTCCTCCTGGGCCTCACCCCTGCTGCTTCCCCTGGCACATCCCTGTGCCCGCTGTGCGTGCTCTGCCGCTGTGGCAGAGGGTCACGGTTCTTTGGCTGAGCCCCTGCCTTGGAGCAATGTGAGAGGAGGCTGGAGAGACACTCTTACTGTGGCCAAGATAAAATCCCAGCAGCAACTCCCTGCAAACACTCACAGTCTTCGGTATCTACCAGTGGTTTTTAACTGTTTTTAACTTCTGCAGATCCACGAGAGCAGTCCCCTGGACCTGGCCAGCGAGGAGCCCGAGCGGTTGCCGTGCCTGCGGCGGCTGCTGCAGCTGGGGGCCGACGTCAACGCCGCTGACAAGAACGGTCCGTGCGCCCTGCCCGGCTCCCCCAGCTGAGGGTGGGCTGGGACAGGGCACAGGGCTGGGGCCAGTTGATGCTGCACCTGCTCCCTGCTCACAGTTGGGTTTGGGAGTTGGGAGGAAGCTGGCGAAACCTCCCCGCACTCGGTATTTTCTCCTGGTGTGCTGGCTGTGTGAAAAGGGCTGAACCTAGCTCTGTGCAGGCCAGGGGAGGTGGGGTGGGGCTGTGCCTCTGTCGTCCTGTGGTGCCCACTTGCTCTAAAACTCACTCTGCCGTGGCACATATACCCACTGAGACCACCACTGGCCCTGCAAGTGTGGCCTGACTGTCCCCACAGCTGGGCACCATCACAGGGACAGTGGAAGCCTCTGCCAGAAGAAGGGTTGTCACTCCCTGTGTTTGGCTGTCTGGTGGGTGGGGTGGATTGTTTTCCTTCCTGCCTTTTGGGGTGTCATCCTGTTGTCCTGTGACTGAGTGATTGCTCCATTGCAGGGAAGACAGCACTGCTGCATGCCCTGGCCAGCAGTGACAGTGGCCAGATCCACAACACCGACAGCATCCATCTCCTGCTGGAAGGAGGTAAAGAAAACCTCCCATTTCTGGACTGGCTGATTCTTTGTGCAGCACCAGGCTCCTGACTCCTTTATGGAGTCAGAGTAAAGCCCAGGGGTGCTGGAATTGATGCTGGCCTGGCCTGACACTCTGCATTGTCGGTTATGTTCTCTGTCCTTTCCTGCAGGCGCAGATGTCAGGGCTGCCACCAAAGATGGTGACACTGTCTTCACCTATGTCATCTACCTGCTGGGAGAGATGGCATACAGCTACACCGAGGAGGAGGCCGAGGACATCGAGCGCTTCTGCTTCCGTGTCACACAGCTGCTGCTGGCCCACGGTGCCAACCCCAGCGAGTGCCCAGCCTCGGAGTCCCTCACACACTTCTGCTTAAAAAGCTTCAAAGACTACTTCCCACTGCTGCGGTTGTTGCTGGAGTCAGGTGCTGCCTACAACTGCTCCCTCCATGGTCCCTCGTGCTGGTCCGGCTTCCACATCGCCTTTGAGCACCTCTGCTGGCACCTCAGTCGCTTCGACGATGAAACCTATTCCTCAGACCTCATCCAGAAGGGTCAGACTCTGCTGGAGCTCATGATGGCCAGTTCACAAGCCATCCAGCTGCCCAGCAATTTTGAGGTCAACACCAGCAGCTGTAGGTTCCATGGGGAGAAGGTCCAGACTCTGTTCTGCTCTCTGAAGCAGCTGGAGCGCTCGCCACAGGCACTGAAACACCTTTGCAGGGTGTTCATCCGGCAGCGCCTGAAACCGTGGCCAGTGGATGACAAAATCAAGGCTCTGCCTCTCCCAGACAGGCTGAAGTGGTACCTCCTCATCGACCACGCTGCTGCTGGGCACGAGGACCTGTGAGCCTGACAGTGCCTCTGTCTGCTCCCTCCACAGCCCTGCTGTGCCTACAGCCACTGTATCTCTGCTCTGAGACAGTTTTCTCTGCAGCAAGAGGTGCTGCCCATGGAGTCCCTCTCTGTGGCATTCTGGGGGTGTTTTCTTGGGCACAACATCACACCTGTGTTTGTGAAGGTCTTGTTGCTGTGGGGCATGTCAGGGGGAGGCAGGCAGAGCTCCTGGGCATGGGGGAGCTGGATACTGGGGCTGGTTTGGAGGGAGATTAAGCAAAGACCTGGGGTCAGGATCAGTGGGTTGGAGGCTGTGAGTGGACAGGCAGCCTGTCCCCTCTCTCCCAGCCCTGCCATGGGTGGGGGATGCAGTGCCTTAGGTGTCTAGGGGAGTTGAGAGATGCCTCAGGGTGCTGGGAGAAGGAAGAGGTCTTCTGGCTTTCCTGCCTCTGGTCCTGGTGGTGGAAGCAGGTCCAGCATCATCCTGTGGGTGTGGATGCCTTCCATGCTCAGTGTGGATTTGACACTGGGGATGGGAGTGAAATGGGGCTGACTGCTCTATGCCCTCTGAGTTTCTGCACCCCATCCTGGCACAGAGGAACATCCACCAAGGACATCTCAGAGTTACTGGGCTCCAAAACACACAAAGGGATGTTTCCTAACATCATGGTCACCATGTGCAAGGATGAGGAATGGGCAGTCAGCAGCTGAGTGCCTTGTGCCTCCCTCCCCATTCCTTGGCTCTTTCCCTTGGTGACCTCCTGGGATGTTACTCTCCAGTGCCTCCTTCCCAGAAGGAATTGCTGCACCTGGAGGGCTCGTGTTCCAGCCTTGCCACAGCTGCCTGGCTCCCCTTTCTAGGCACCTGCTTCCTCATGATGTGCCAAAGACTGGCCACAGAGCTGAGCCCCACAGAGTTTTGTTGGTTTGTACTGTTTTTCATGGGAGATGGATGCAGTAGATGAAGAGGAAAAATCTGTTCTGGTTAAAGACAGTTTGTATCAGGTGGATCTGGGATTCACTGGCATTTGGAACTGAACTGTGTGTCCTGATGAACTGGTGCTTAAACAAACCCAGTAATGTGATCAAATTCTGCCCTGGTGTCTGGAATGGGAACTGAACTATTAAACGAGGCCTTCTATAATAACAACAGGGGCTTGTTTTTCCTTAGGAGAGGTGGGGTGAAGGACAGGAATGGGGGGATGGCTGGAGGGTTGAGCTGCAGCTGACTCTGCACCTGGGCTCACCCCTGGCACTGTGCTGTGCCAGTGCTGGCCACCCTGGGTCAGTGGCCAGACTTGGGTAAATGAAGGGAATATGGCCAAAGAGGAGATGCCAGGTGATGGTGTGGGGTGCTGGGGGAGCACAGTGTCACAGCAGTGGAGCTGGAGGTGACAGGCTGGAGGGGTCTGAGAGCAGCTCAGACCACACCAGTGCACTCCCAGGGTTGCAGGGCTTTTTCTGGGATATCCCTATCCCTGCAGGAGGATGTGGGGGACTCAGGGTCACACACACCTTCCTTTTTGCTGCCCATGTAGGAGACCTGCTCAGGGGTTTAAAGGTGAGGCCCTCTCAAAGCCCCAAAACCCGGTGTTGCCTCCCCACACCACCACAGGGAAACAGCTGAGGCTTCTCCCCTTTGTCTTACCCAGCTCATTGCTGAGCAGCAAGAAGGTGTCAAACACCCAAGCAAGGAATGGAGCCCAGTCCATGCCAAAGGTGTCCCAAGCTCCTGGTCATAAGCAGGAGCCCTGTGCACTGCAGTCAGCAACCTGCAGCTGCCCATGGATCACCTCGTGCATGGGAGACCCTCTTGCTCCTGTCCAGAGCCCCTGAGGGTGGCACACAGCCAACATGCACCCGACAAACCTCACGTGCAGAAGTGCAACAGCAGGAAAATGTATTTGGCAAACACCTCTTTTCACAAACAGCAGCAACTTGGAAGACAAAGTCCCGTCCTTGTCACCAGCCCCTGGAAGGGGAGTCACGACACGGGAGAGACCTTCCCCCGCTGCCCTCATCTCATGGCAAAGGTGTAGACGTGGTAGATCTCATCAGGAAAGTTCTCCTGGCGCTCCTCAGCCAGGAGGTGCAGCCCAGCTCTGCGGATGATCTTATGGACCACGTCCAGGTCCCGGCAGACGCTGCTGTCCACATCGTCCATGATCACACCCTCCTGGGCCATGTTGTCCTTGATGACCACGATGCCGTTGGGCCGCAGGCCGGCACGGCAGCGCTTCAGGAAGTCGGAGAGGTGGTTGTCAGTGAGATGTCCTGCAGGGGCAGAGCAGGGGTTAGCGGGCAGACGGTGACCAAGGGGAGGAAACACAGAAGCTGCATTTGGGATCCCTCCAGAACCAAGTACTTGAGAAATCATCAGGGAAAGCTTTAGCTTGGGGGTGTCCAACTTGTGTCTCACTACTCAACTCCATCCAACCCACACCTTTGCTCTGGCCTCTGAGGGATTGGGGGAAAAGTACAGGGCCCCTCCATGGGCTGGGGGACAGCTGCCCACCCCAGGCCCCCACCCATGCTGTGATGCTCATCCTTCATGCAGACCTCAAGCTGCATAGGGCACCTGTCCCTCAAGGGAATGGGACAGGCTGGAAAGACCCCACAAGCAGTGATCCTCACCGATGACCCACTGGATCCAGATGACATCATAGGAGTTTGGCTCAGGGCTGAAGTCCTGCAGGCCGCAGCAGAAGTAGTTGCGCACCCGCCTGCCCTCCTCGCCCAGGTAGCTCTTGGCCTTGGTGAGGAAGTCCTCTGTCACATCCACCATGTCCACTGTCTTGAAGAGGGGCAGCAGCAGCCGCTTGGTGATCCGACCAATGCCAGCCCCGCAGTCCAGAGCACGGGTTGTCCCCGTCCGGTTGGGGCCATCCTGCAACAACCACCGTGAGGGGTGAATCCCACTGCGAGGCACCCACAGAGGAGAAACGGGACAACCACACAGCATCCCGTGGAGCAATTCAGAGGGAAGAGCCCAGCTCCATGCTGGGAGAAGGGTGGGGTTTTAGGAGCACGACAAACTGTGCCACCTACCCGCAGAAACCTCTGCAGGAACTTCCTGGAGCTGTTGATGTCGATGCTGGAGATGTGGCCGTAGCCCCCCAACATGCCATCCACCGTGGCGGGCACATCCTTCCAGTACTTCTCTGCCTTGGAGTAAAACTCAAACTCGTTCTCCACCACCTCGCTGGTCATGCTGGCCGAGGGCACGCGCCCACACGGGACTCACTGCTCCCCTGGGGTGGGAGAAGCCCAAACCAGCGAGGAATGAGTCAGCTCTGCCTGTACCCCACACCTGTTTATCACCCCTTCCCCCTCCCCAGGACTACTGCAAACTACAAAAACCTTCCCCTGGGAGCAAGAAGGAACAAAGATCTAAATCCTGGTATTTTCTGGAGATGAACAAGCCCAAAACCCCTCCCTGGGCAGATGCCTCAGCCAGAACAGGTATGGCAGAGCCTTGCTCAGCAATACACACAATTATACAATTAAATTTTAAGGCTGACCCACCCTTTTCACCTATTCTGCCTCTCCTTTCCCTATCTTAACATTTTACAGATTCCATGTTTATGTGTGGCGACAACCCCATCAGTCACCTCCAATTACATCTCGAGTTGCTAAAAGTTATCCTGAGCACCTACCTGAGGATTGTAAATCTCAGCCGTGACCGTAAGTTAGATATTTGCAATATAATAAAGTCAAGGTATAATCAGCAATACAAGCTATAAATCCCCCCCAGGCATCTCATAATTCAAACCACTATGGATTTGATTAACTGCGCTGGGGATTAGAAACTAGATTTAAGGTGGCCAAAGGGTAAATTCAAGGACTTCAAACACCTTTACAAATAAAGAAATATATAGAGTTCGTGGCTTGAATTTGCTGGCAAATACTCCATTAGACACAAAACCTTTTCTATGGCAGCTTAGACAGGTTTGGTGGCCCCACGTGGCCTCGAACAGCCTAGGGATAGGAAAGGGGGACATGGTAAATCAACTTACAGGTCACCGGTGGAAATCCAGTTTGGCTCAGTGGTGCCAGGAGCTGGTCTACGCTGTGATCTAGGAGCAGAGAAGATGGGATTTAAGTGCCAAATCACCCCTCTAGCCCTGTAAGTGTGACCATGGCCCCAGGAAACCACAGGTAAGACACCCCAGCCCCACAGACACACTTCCAGGGAGGCTGGGGGACAGGAGCTGCTGCTGCCCCTTAGCTCAGAGGCTGAGCCATGAGTGTGGCCAGTGCATGGAGGGTTCTCTTTCTGTGCTCCTGTCTGTGCTCCAATTTGAGCAGTTCTCCTATCTGGTCTCACGGGCTGGGACTCAGGCTCACCCTCCCAGCAGTGACCCCATTCCTTGGCCTGGGTTTGGCTTGGTGAGTCCCTGGTGACTCATTTTTCAGGGTGTCACAGCCTACCAGCAGAGGCAGAGAGCACCCAGCCCCCCTAACCCGAAGCTAAACCTGAACCTGAACCCTTCCTGCAGCCCCAGGAGCCCCTGAAACGCGGCCGGGGCCCGCGGAAGTGCGGGCAGGTGAAGGCCAGGACTCGCCCCATGGACGCCGCAGCCGTGGGGAGAAGGTCACACGGCGTGGAGGGGTCACCTCCGTGTGGGGCCCATGGCCCGAGCCCCGGGGCCGCTGGCAGGCCGGGGAGCGGCCGGGGGTGCGCGGGCGGGGCTCCCCAGGCCGAGAGCGCTGTGGCTGTGCCGCCGTGGGGGCCCGGGGGTCCCGTCCCGGGCCCGGGGCTGTTACAGCAGCCCTGTGCGGTGCGAGGGGGCGGTCCCCGCTGCAAGGCCCGACCCGGCCCTTTCGCCTCCCGCTCACCGGGGCTGAGCCCCCCCCGCGCTCCGGACCCCGCGGGCCGCCGGGTGCAGCCCTACCCCGGATTCGGCCCGGGCAGCTC